>CM068303.1:11298408-11473188 GCA_034768395.1 Linum lewisii
AAGTTTACAAGTTCAGTTACTCATTCAAAAAAGAGAATAAAAGGCAAAATGAAGTCATCTCAGGGGAAAGAACAATAAGAACTAAAAAACCTATTCTGACGATTCCGCGAAGTTTAATCCCCTGGTTTTTAAACTTTAAGTCCGAGTTCCCCGGGATGAAGGAGGGCGTCACGATCTCCAGGTTTCGAATCTCTAAACTCTATCATCGACCCTAGAGTCGGCTGACTCTCAAAAGTTGATTTTGAAAAGATGAATAAGATTATTTGATTTTCCCTTTTGGGCCCCCGGTTTAAGTATTATATTTAACCCTAAGGTGGGATTGCTTCTGTTATTTTTGCCGAAAAAAAGGGGATTATTTTCGCCGAAATGTGGTAAAAATGGAGGGTCCTCCGGCTGATTCTCTGTGATTTTGGGCCGAAAAAGTTCTTGGTGGGAAGCTTGTTTTCACCGAAAACACCCTTCATTTGGGCCTTAGTTGTTTTGTGTGTATTTTCGCCGAAAAAAAGGGGTTTATTTTGGGCAAAACCCCTTTTGTAAAACGGCAAATTTGTTTGATTGGTTGGGGCTCCTTTGATCGATGCAGGTGAAATCCCCGGGGTTTCCCAATGCCTTAGACACGTCCATGGCTACTTTTTTTGACGGCAAAAACCTTGCAAACGTAAAAAAACACTAGAAAAAAACAAATGACCCAAAAAGGGGCCAAAGGTAAAAAAAAATGGCAAAATAGGGCAATTGATTGAATATTCGTTATTTTTCCCCTAAAACCTGTCTTAAGAAAAGAAATGTCGCTTAAATGAGGTTATAATACCAAATCGGTGTCATAAACGGGGTTTCAGAGCTTGAAACCCAAATGGACTCGCGCAGCGGTTGAATTTTTACTAACAACGAGGAACCCCCCATCAGTATGCACTTGGACTTTGGATTTAAAGATTGGTTTCAACGAGAGGGTTTGTGAAGGTGAAACATATTACGGGAAGCTAATAATGCAGCCGTTTTTCTGGCAAATCTTGGTTATAAAAAAGGCAAATGCTGCCCGGCCCGATAAACTCCCCCCCCCCCACCCCGACCCGTGGCCCGATTGACCAAAAATCAACAACCCAAACCCCGCAGCCCGATGCCCCCCAAACCCGATGAACCCCCAACCCCGACAAACCCCGCGACCCGATTAACCCCGAAAACCCGATAACCCGCAACCCGCTAACCCGAAACCCCGGGCAAAAACCCCTTAAACCCGGAACCCGTACCCCGCCCCTAACCGCACCCCAACCCCCGCCCGACCCGAATAACCCGTTTGTCACACAATTCATAATATTCAGTGCTTCAAATATCAACATTTTTGCCCTTATTGAAGTTTATAAAAAATTTAATCTACTTCTGGACTTCACCCAAGTTTTTTTTCCAAAAAAATTTTAAAATCAATTATATATAACACTGACAATCACAGTTGAAAATTTACTTCCATTTTACCTGAACGAGCAACTGCTCTGCACCATTATGTCCATATCCATGTTTTTAAGTTCTTTCACCAATTAGCAATAAAAGCAATAATATAGTATGCAACACTACATAATTCGACACCAACATTCAAATTTCATAGAAAATCCAAAAGTCTAGTTTCAAACCTGTTTGATATATAGAAAAACACAATACTGATGAACATTAAAGTTAAACCACTCATCCATACTTCAACCTTCAAACCAAAATTATAAAGAAAAAGTGTTATACAAAATATTCATTCTGCATTGTCAACACTCAACAACAATGAATCCTGCAGCAACCAGAAACTAGAATGCATCTATGCAAGACTCACGTCTTCTCCATCAGTAAACACTTAGCACCATTAGAAACAGTGTTAAAAATCTTAAAAACGTTGCTATATTTGTCATCTAACATAAAATCAAAACGTTTGGTCTAAAAATGTCATAAAAAAGAAAGTCGCTTTGATTTGATACTTTTTTGAAAGAATTGACTTAAATTTATAAATGGTCCATTTTTAAACCCTCCTAGACCTTAAAAGCTAAAGTAATTCAATTTTATTTCATTTATTATAGTATTTTAATTTATAAAAATGAATTATTATTTTTAATATATGAACAACTGCTACAATCCTTAAGAGTTAAGCCTCTCGCGATTAAAAATTTATATATTTTTTAAAATTATTTATCACATAAAAAATTTACATAAAATTTTGCAAAATTTTAGTGAGAGTTGAGACTAGTAAGTAATAACCCGTGGGCAACCCGAGACCCGCCGACCCGCGGGCCCGATGAACCCGCGACCCGACGAACCCGCGACCCCCGAACTGCGACCCGGGAACCGCGACCCGGCGAACCCGCGACCGGCGAACGCGACCCGACAAACGCAACCCGCGAAACCCCCAACCCGACTAACCCGCAACCCGACTAACCCGACCTGTGGCCCGCCCAGCCCGCCCCGTTTTACAGCTCTAGTTATAACACGGCTCGCGGAGCTCCGTGGTTGATACTTCTGATTGTAATCTGGCTTTTTCATTCGCTATTTACTGTATGGGGATTTCAGAACCAGAGTGATTAAGTAATTGATTGGCGTTTACGCCTTCCCACCAAAAAAAAAACTACTCACATATCATAAAGAAAAAAACAGACATTTCATTACTAATAATAGATTGGACGTCAAATTTAAGGGTTTGTTTGGATAGAGTGATTTGGATTTGGTATTTGAAATTTGTGAATTTGAAATCACTACTTTTAAAGGGGGATTTTTAAATACAACTAAAACTATAAGGGTGGATTTCATTCAAAATCAAATCACAAGTTAGTTTCTAACTGTTTCTGGTGGTAGAAAATTTTTGTTTGAACACAATAAATGCGCTTGACTTCTTAGAACAAGGATTAATTACACAGTTCACACCTCTCCAAACAAAGTTCGAACAAGGGTTTTGATGTTTTTTATGGCTATGTCTACTGCTACCAAATACTGCTACTCCTATGGAGGTTCTGAGAGAGCTCCAAAAGAAAAGACGGCTATGGCTACTGAAACTAAACTTGCAGAGAAAAGTAGAAATTTGGGCAGAGTGTCTGCTTGTGTGATTGCGCGGCGTCCTCTCTGTCGAATACCTCTCATATTTATAGACAAATGTGAGTGGTAACTGCAGATGGAGGTAGTAACTGCCATGGGGGTTTTACTTCCTCTCTCTTGAACGTGGCTATTGATGTGACTTTAATTAGTGCATTTTAAGCTTATGAATGCCCTTTGAAATGCCCGTGTTTATTCGTGAAATGACATGACTTATATGCTTTTATTGAATTTTTTGTGCAAAGTGTCATTTTTTTTGTCGGTTGCCACTTTGGAGCCAAATTCGTGGTCTATTGGAGTTGCCTCTATGCATTTTCAGGTTATGGCATCAAAGTACGGATGACAAGGAGCGCATAGGAGCAAACGGGAGGTCATTTGGAGGCCGGACGAGGAGATATGAGCATTACATGATCGAGCTTTCTGCAGAGTGCAGGGGTGCACGCCGTGCAGATGTGCACGCGTGCAGGATGGTGCACCGCCGTGCAGGGGTGCACGCCTGCAGTGCACGCCCTGTGCATTTTGATAAACTACTCTTTTTTTTTGGCCATTTTGGGAATTCTTGGATATCTCTAAAACCCCAAACACATACCCACGAACCCTAAAACCCTAGAACACATTTTTGGAGCAATTTGAAGCCATTGGAGCTAGGATTGAAGCCAACAAACCTTGGAGAAGTGCTTACAAGTGGAGAAGTGAAGATCATCTCAAGGATTCATCCATGGTGTTCTTGGTGACCATTCTTCCTTCTTTTCTCTTTACTCCCTTGGCCATGTGTGCTGAGTTTCTAGGGTTCATCTTGGATGGGTAGATTAGTTGTGCTATGATAGAGAGATGATTGTATAGAACTTGCCATGATTGATCTTGGTTGTATGAGGATGATTCCTAGACTTGTTCTTAATGCATTTTATGCCATGTTTGCTTAATTTGGTCCATTCAATGTGATTTGATGCATGAGAGTGCTTGGATTGCATAGATTGTAGGTCTAGGGATTGAAGTGAGTGTGTTCTAAGAGATTAGATCATCTTATTTCAACCATTTTCACTTGATTTCTCTCTTGGGCATTTTATCGAACACTTGGTGTGCATGTGGATTTTCATTCAATTGAGTTTGAAAAGGCTTTTTGGTGAATCTTTTAGTGTTAGGGCATTGATATGAGAGTGTTGTGCCTAGCCTTGTGGTCATAGAGTCTTAAGAGAGGGTCTTGAGTCTTGGCATTTCATCAAACACTTAGAATGCATCCTTTTTCACTTAGCTTGAGAGCGAGAGCCTAAGTTGAGTGGTATTAGGATAGGGATTTGGTGCTACGAGAGTGCATTGAGTCTATAGAAGTGAAATGCATGGTCATCCGAATGCAAACTCGATCTTAATTGGCTTGTTTGTTCAATTAGTCATCTTGAGCATGATGAAATTACCCACCAAGAGAGCCCCCCTTTGTCTTTGATTTGAACCACCTTTCTTTCTTGCTTAATCTTTGTTAGTATTGCATTTCTTTGCCTTTGTTTCTGAATTTCTCAATCAAACCAAACCAATTTCAAATGTCTAGACCGTCTATGAGAAGTGTGAGTATTGGTCTATGAGAGGACCCCGTGGAATACGACCTTGGTAAAATCGCTTTTATCAAGTTTTTGGCGCGTTGAGTATTGGTCTATGAGAGGACCCCATGGAATACGACCTTGGTAAAATCGCTTTTATCAAGTTTTTGGCGCCGTTGCCGGGGACTCTCTCATTCCTTGAAAGCACTTAGTAGTGGACCGATCTATTCACTTCCTTCCGCTTTACTTTTTGCTTCCTTGTTGCTCTTTGTTTACTTTATTATCCCGCATCGTTGTATTACTCGGGTGTGTTTGTTGTGCTTGTTTGCAGGAGATTTTGGGTTAGTGCATGAGGCGTTCAGCTCGTCTTCAAGCACAAATCCAAGGACTAGAAACAAGTGCTCGAGTCACCTACCATTTCCCCACTCCTACAGTTGAAGAAGAAGAAGTTGATCGCATCTCACACCACACTATGTCTCATCACGAGGATGAAGACAACCTTTCGGAGCATTCTCACCATACAATGATGATGATCACTCACAAAGGGGTGCAAGACGTACCTTGGCGGATTATGCTCGTCCTACTCTGAAGGGGCAGCCTCTAGCATTGTTCGAAAGACCTGTCAATGCTAGGAACTTTGAGCTCAAGCCTAATATGATCCAAATGGTTCAAAATGGAGTGGTGTTCAATGGCATTGATGGTGAATGTCCATCTAGGCATCTCAAGGACTTCTTGGAGATATGTGACACGGTTAAGAATGACCAAGTTCACCCGGATTGTGTGAGACTCCGGCTCTTTCCTTTCTCACTCAAAGGTAGAGCTAAGTCATGGTTGGAGAATCAACCGAGTAGAGCTTTCACCACATGGGAGGGCCTAGCCGAAGCTTTCCTTGAAGAGTTCTTTCTCCTATATGACGGATGCAATCCGAGACCGCATCAACCACTTCACACAACACAAGGGAGAGCTCTTCCATGAGACTTGGAATAGGTTCCAAGCCATTCTTCGGTCTTGTCCTCATCACAATTTCGCCGAATGGAGCTTGGCGGACATCTTTGCTAGGTCCCTTGATTTTGAGAATACAAGGATGATCAACCAAGCCGCTGGAGGTGATTTAAGGATGCTCACTCCCGGAGATGCTCTAGAACTCTTCGCGGAGATGGCCAACAAGACAAGGAGTTGGTCTCGACAACAACCTCCTAAGTCTAAGTATGGAAGCGACACTCACTATGACTCTCGGGCCGTAATGTTGATTGCACCAAAGGATTCGTCTAGCTATGGGAAGAAGCCTAAGTTACCGGGGCACCGAGATGAAGATGATCCCATGTTTGCTCTCCTTATGTCCAGGATTGATGCCATGGCCTCTCAAGTAAGTAATCTTAGTATGCCTAAGCATCCCTCTAAGGCTTCATCATCTCATTTGGGTAATCCACCGGTTGCCTCGGTGCTTTGTTGTGAGTGTTGTGGAGGCCAAGGCCATGATGTAAATGTATCGTCCTTCCGCTACTTCTGAGCCTAACCAAGATGAAAACATTGAGGAAGTAAGCTTTGCACAAGGTCAAGGATTCCATGGTAACTTCAACCCTCAAGGAACTATCAAGGGGGTAACTACAACCGTCCTTGGAACCAAGGAGGTGGGTACAACAAGCCTAACCAAGGGTACCAAGGCCAAGGTAATCAAAGTGGTGGTTATAACAAGGGTTACAACCAAGGTAATCAAGGAGGATTCCAAGGTTACAAGGGGTACAATCAAGGTAACCAAGGAGGAAACCTATGTAATCAATGGGGAAATCAAAAGCAAGGCAACCAATGGAACCAAGGGGGAAACCAAAACCAAGGTAACCAAGGAGACAACCAAAATCAGGTAACCAAGGTGGTGAGCAAGGTTCTAATCCACCGGGATGTATAATCATAAGGGTAATGGGCCGCCCGATTTCACCAAGCCTTCTCAAAACAAAGAGGGTGGTTCTACAATCCCCCAAGAAGACACCAATGCGGCAATGATTCAACTTATCAAGAATCAACAAGCTTCAATTGCAAATTTGGAGAATCAAATGGGTCATATTGCTAAGGCACTTTCGGAGGAGAACTTCGGGCTCTTTACCTTCCAATACCGAGATCAACCCCAAAGGTCCGGAGCATTGCAAGGTAGTGACCTGAGAAGTGGAAGACCCTTGCAAGATACAACATCTACCCCAATTGACTCTAAAAAGGTACAAGATCCTAATCTAATGGTTGATGATGATGATATTAATGATCCTCCTTCGGATGAAGTTGAGGTTGAAGTCGAACCTCCTACGGGTAATGTGAGCACTAAGGTTGCCAAGGAACCTAGTAAGGCTACATCGAGTACACCACCGGTCTCTCCTCCCGCACCGGTTGTATCTCCATACAAGCCTAAGCCTCCATACCCATCTCGATTGAAGAAGGATGGCCTTGAGAAGGTTTTCAAGAAGTTTGTGGAGCGGATTAGTCAAATGCAATTCTCTCTTCCTTTTCCCCGAAGCAATGACTATGATGCCCCAATATGCTAAGTTCATGAAGGAACTCTACACCAACAAGAGAAAGCTACCGGAGACATCTCTAGTCCACCTTAATGAGGAATGCTCCGCCGTTCTCTTCAAAAGTCCACCCAAAAAGCTCAAGGACTCGGGTACCTTTACTATCCCTTGTGCTATTGGTAATATTTCTCTTGCTAATGGTCTTGCGGATCTAGGTGCTAGTATCAATGTCATGCCTTATTGCATATTTGAGAAGCTAGGGTTGTCTAATCTTCGTTCTACTCGTATGTACATTCAACTTGCGGACAAGTCGACCAGGAGTCCTAGGGGGATTGTTGATGATGTGCTAGTTAAAGTAGGCCCTTTTGTCTTCCTAGTTGACTTTGCGGTCATAGATACCGATGATGTGGATGTCTCATTGATATTTGGTAGACCATTCCTAGCTACTTCTCGTGCTTTGATTGATGTGCATGACGGAAAATTGACATTGAGAGTAGGACAAGAGAGTGTCACATTTTGCATAGCCGATGGCATGAAGTTTGCTCACGCACAAGATGATTTAGAGTTTCTCTTGTGATACTATTGCTTCGGCTAGTGTGTGTAGTATTTCTAACTTCGTGTGTCGAGATTCTTTGGATGTTTGCCTTAGAACGGATGTGCAGGAACATTTAGGCACCCCGGAGTTAAAAGCTCAAGTGGCTTACCTTGATGAAGGGGGAGACAAGTTAGAGGTGAAACGGTTTTTGTTGCTCTCCCGAAGGTGGAAAGGGTAAAGACCTCCTATGAAGAACCACCTACTCTTGAGCTCAAGCCTCTTCCCGCACATTTGGAGTATGCTTTTCTCATGCCAGATTCTAAGCTACCGGTCATCATTAATTTTGAGCTTCTACCGAGCAAAAGGACCGTCTAGTGGAGCTCCTCAAGAAGTACATGAGAGCTATTACGTGGAGCATCTCGGATATTCGAGGTATAAGTCCCACATTTTGCTCACATCGGATCCTTATGGAGGAAGATTTCAAGCCGGTTGTGCAACCACAAAGAAGGCTAAATCCTAACATGAAGGAAGTTGTGAAGAAAGAGGTTATTAAGCTTATGGATGCAGGGATTATCTTTCCTATCTCGGATAGCCCTTGGGTTAGCCCCGTGCAAGTTGTCCCAAGAAAGGAGGATCACGGTGGTAGCTAATGACAAGGATGAGCTTATCCGACAAGGACGATCACGGGTGGCGTGTTTGCATAGATTATCGTCGACTCAATGATGCCACTAGGAAGGATCACTTTCCTCTACCTTTCATGGATCAAATGCTCGAGCGTCTCTCCGGTCACGAGTACTATTGTTTCTTGGATGGTATGTCCGGGTACTTCCAAATCCCGATCGCCTCGGAGGACATCGAGAAGACCACATTCACATGCCCCTTCGGTACTTTTGCTTATCGACGGATCCCCTTTGGGTTGTGCAACGCTCCCGCTACCTTCCAACGGTGTATGCTTGCCATTTTCGATGATTTCGTGGAAGATATCATGGAAGTGTTCATGGACGACTTCTCGGTTTTTGGGGATTCATTCGACCTATGCTTGAGGAACCTTGAGAAGGTCTTGCGTCGGTGTGAAGAAACCAATCTTGCATTAAGTTGGGAGAAGTGTCATTTCATGGTCAATGAGGGGATTGTTCTTGGTCACAAGATCTCTAAAAAGGGCATTGAGGTTGACAAGGCAAAGTTGGAGACCATCTCTCAATTCCTCCACCTTCATCCGTGAAAGCCGTGAGAAGCTTCTTGGGGCATGCCGGTTTCTATAGGCACTTCATCAAAGACTTCTCGAAAATAACTACTCCTATGACTCGACTTCTTGAGAAGGATGGGAATTTCGTTTTGATGAAGAGTGCTTGCAAGCTTTTGAACTCCTCAAGGGTAAGCTCACGAATGCCCCTATACTCATTGCTCCGGATTGGTCAAAGTCATTTGAGTTGATGTGTGATGCTAGCGATTACGCCATTGGAGCGGTTCTAGGCCAACGAATCGACAAGAGATTCCACCCAATATACTATGCAAGTAAGACTCTCAATGATGCTCAAAGGAACTACACAACTACGGAGAAGGAGCTCTTGGCCATAGTGTTTGCTTTTGATAAGTTTAGGTCCTACTTGGTACTTTCTCACACTATTGTCTTCACGGACCACCAAGCTTTGAGGTACCTTCTATCTAAGACCGATGCTAAACCAAGGTTGATCCGATGGGTCCTTCTATTGCAAGAGTTTGATATTGAGATTCGAGATAAGAAGGGGTCCGAGAATGTAGCCGCCGACCACTTGTCTCGCTTGGAAGAGGCGGAAATGGTACACAATGGTAATGAAGAATCAATGACAACTTCCCCGATGAGCTATTATTCGCTATAGCAACTTTAGAGTTCAAGGAACCTTGGTTCGCGGATTTGGCTAACTATCTTGCTAGTGGAGACTTGAATGAGGGCCTCTCCACTCAAGACAAAAGGAAGTTCTTTGCGGATTTGAAACATTACTATTGGGACGATCCTTTTGTATTTCGATTTGGCTCGGATGGTATGATTAGAAGATGTGTCACCTATGGAGAGTCTAAGGACATCATGCGACATTGCCACTCCGGTCCTACGGGTGGACATCATGGAGCAAATCGCACGGCTCGCAAGGTACTTGAGTCGGATTCTTTTGGCCTTCAATCTTCCGAGATTGTCAAGACTTTGTCAAGTCTTGCGATGCGTGTCAACGTTCAGGAGAAGAGCGTAAGTTTCAGGTACATGAGCTCGAGGAGTATCGCCATCATGCATATGAGAATGCAAAGCTTTACAAGGAGAGGACGAAGCTCATTCATGATTCCCGTTTGAAGCCGGGCAAGGATTTCAAAGTTGGTGATCAAGTTCTCCTATACAACTCTCGGCTCAAGCTCTTTCCCGGAAATTGAGGTCTCGTTGGTCCGGCCCCTTTACGGTAACTCATGTTTTTCCTTATGGCACCATCGAGGTAATCTCTCCATCCCAAACCGAACCTTTTAAGGTGAATGGCCATAGACTTAAGCATTATGTTTTAGTGATACTATAGGTGCTGTTGAGGTCTTGTCTTTGGTCGTGCCTTGAGTGTTCCTTGCTTCGTCGAGCTTAAGACGTTAACCAAGCGCTTCTCGGGAGCAACCCGAGGGTTTTTCATGTCTTTTCTTCTTGATTTGATTGCATGATTGTGTGTTTTTGTGGTATTCAAGGTCCTTGAGTTGTCGTGGTGTCCTTTGTGGTCTCGTAGGTGTTGAAATTCTGAACTTCGGGTCCGTTTTGGGTTGATTTGACGGTGTTTTGGTCATTTTTTCGTCGAGATAAAAATTTGATTTTAGGCTGAGGAGGTGCACGCCGTGCATGATGCACGCCGTGCACCGTGCACGGTTTGGTGCACGTGCTGTCCAGGAGGATTCGAAAAAAATTTCAGCTCCAAGGTGCACGCCGTGCACCCATGCACGCCGTGCACACTGCACGCCGTGCACCCCTGCACGCCGTGCACCCCCTCTGCAATTTTTTTCCACAATATTTTTCACTGTTTGATTCGTTTGGGGGGTATTAATGAGGTATTGGGGTGATTATGATTTGGTTTTTCATTGGTATTTCTTGTGGTATTTGTTCATGACGGTTTGCTCATGAAAATTTGGCTTGTTGAGTTTGGCTAAGTGGTTTGATTGTTGTCATGATTGTTGTGCATTGGCGTCTTCAATTGTGGTTTGCTGTTTGAGTTCATTGCTTAACAAATTTTGGGACATGGGTGGTTGATCATGAAGTGTTTAACTGGGATTCTTTAGTTGAGTAGGATTGGTGGTACTGATTGTTTGAGTTTGGGTTTGTGGCTTGTTCATGAGAGTTGGTTGTGTGATGTTTGGTTCTGGATTGCTGTGTGTTCGATTTTGATGAGCTTGATTGGTTGTTTGTATGGTGTATGTCATTTTGTTGGGTGTTGCAGGTGATGAATTCAGGGGCTGATTTACCTTCTTTGTGTGAGGAGGGGTGTGTTTGATCACCACGCATGGGTCTATTTTTGTACATCCCTCCTTACATTATGTGATTTCGTGCTCATATGTTGCTATTAGTAATATTGCCCGTTTTACATGCCTAATGCTTAGAGTGGTCCTTAATGAATTGATCTTTGCTAGCATAGGTTGTTGCTTTTGACTCTGATGATCTTAATTCATGCTAGGTGATATTTCCATTTTGATGTGATCGTTGAGCTGTGGATGTTAAATTGTTTGATCTTTGCTACGATCTTTCATGTTTTGGATTTCAAAATTGAAGGATACGTGATTAGTGATTTTTGTGTTGATCCTTCACAGTGAGATTTCCAGGCCCCACTTCTATCTCAAGACCCTTGTTTTCCTTTTTTGGTTGTGCTTGTGTGTAGATCAATCAGGCTCTCTTTTGGCTTTATTGCACTTGTTTATGCACCCCATGTTATCTTTACTTTTCGCTTTTAATTTTGTTTGAGGCTTTTGTGTTGTTTTAGCTTTTTGAATAAGGTTTGACAAGCATTTTGGATCACTCTTCACCAAGGATCATCATGGAACTCTTTCACCACTATTACGTCCTATGCTCCTCTCTACCAACGCTGTAACTTCGTTGCACCTTACCATCTCTCCTCTTGATCATTGAGGACAATGCTCATGTTAGTCGTAGGGAGTTTGAGGTTTGGTGTGATTATTTGTCGGCAGAAGTCTAAAGCTATGTTTTGATTGTTGCATGATCTTAATTGAATGTCGAATTCCTCTTTGTAGAATCGTTCGGTTCTTGACTTTTGGTGTTTAATTGACTTCAAGTTTTCACAATGACGTTTAGATTGTCCTGCTTAGAACCTATAACCACATGTTAGCACTAATATCAAATGATCTGGCCAGAACTGAGATTTTAATCACTCTTGCATGTTGGTTGATTGGTTTGATACGTGTTTTTTGTACCGCTCGATAACACCGGTCTAAGATGATGAAGGCAATCAGAATTTTCACCCTTTTCCATGTCTTTCTTTACCCTTTTTGATCCTTCGTGATGTGGCTTGAGATTAGACGGAATCCAATTCGAAATCTGTGTGGAAGTTGTAAGGGCTAAGGATCAAGTGGCTAAATTGTGAAGAAAAAAAAATGCTCAAAAGAAAAGCTAGGCAAGCTCGGCACCTAAGTGAAGTGTCGGGTTGAGCACTAAGCAAAAGGGCAAAGGCTGTGAGCTAGGCAGGTTCAACACCTAAGTGAAGTGTTGAATCGAGCACTAGTATGCAGTAAGAAAAAAAAAATGGAAATGAAAAGAAAAGAAAAGAAAGAAAAAGAGTTCTCAAATGTAGCCCTTGATCCTAGCCAGAGTTTTGTAAAGTGCGGATCTAGAAGCGGATGAAGTCGAGTCGATAGCCACATCATAATCACTCACCACTTACGATCCATGTCCCGATTTCAAGTCCTTTTGATTAGAGTTGGTGTTGTCGTGGTCGGTTTTGCTGTGTCCCAATCAACCACTACTTGAAGTGTGCAGAAATTAGTGAGGTTTAGACTTGTTTGGTTGATGTTCTTGCATGTGTAGGTTTAGTTTGTTCGTGGAACAGTTTAAGCTAAATTGTGATTGCTTGAATCTCAATGGACCGAACTTGTCATTTGTGAACTTGGATGTTTTCTAATTCATTTGCTTGAGGACAAGCAAAGCTTAGTCGTAGGGGAATTTGATGTGACTTTAATTAGTGCATTTTAAGCTTATGAATGACCTTTGAAATGCCCGTGTTTATTCGTGAAATGACATGACTTATATGCTTTTATTGAAGTTTTGTGCAAAGTGTCATTTTGTTGTCCGGTTGCCACTTTGGAGCCAAATTCGTGGTCTATTGGAGTTTCCTCTGTGCATTTTCAGGTTATGGCATCAAAGTACGGATGACAAGGAGCGCATAGGAGCAAACGGGAGGTCATTTGGAGGCCGGACGAGGGAGATATGAGCATTACAAGATCGAGCTTTCTGCAGAGTGCAGGTGCACGCCGTGCAATGTGCACGCCGTGCAGATGTGCACCCGTGCAAGTGCACGCCGTGCAGGGTGCACGCCGTGCACTGTCCCCTGCACTATAAATACTCTTGTTTTTGGCCATTTTGGGAATTCTTGGATATCTCTAAAACCCCAAACACATACCCACGAACCCTAAAACCCTAGAACACATTTTTGGAGCAATTTGAAGCCATTGGAGCTAGGATTGAAGCCAACAAACCTTGGGAGAAGTGCTTACAAGTGGAGAAGTGAAGATCATCTCAAGGATTCATCCATGGTGTTCTTGGTGACCATTCTTCCTTCTTTTCTCTTTACTCCCTTGGCCATGTGTGGCTGAGTTTCTAGGGTTCATCTTGGATGGGTAGATTAGTTGTGCTATGATAGAGAGATGATTGTATAGAACTTGCCATGATTGATCTTGGTTGTATGAGGATGATTCCTAGACTTGTTCTTAATGCCATTTTATGCCATGTTTGCTTAATTTGGTCCATTCAATGTGATTTGATGCATGAGAGTGCTTGGATTGCATAGATTGTAGGTCTAGGGATTGAAGTGAGTGTGTTCTAAGAGATTAGATCATCTTATTTCAACCATTTTCACTTGATTTCTCTCTTGGGCATTTTATCGAACACTTGGTGTGCATGTGGATTTTCATTCAATTGAGTTTGAAAAGGCTTTTTGGTGAATCTCTTAGTGTTAGGGCATTGATATGAGAGTGTTGTGCCTAGCCTTGTGGTCATAGAGTCTTAAGAGAGGGTCTTGAGTCTTGGCATTTCATCAAACACTTAGAATGCATCCTTTTTCACTTAGCTTGAGAGCGAGAGCCTAAGTTGAGTGGTATTAGGATAGGGATTTGGTGCTACGAGAGTGCATTGAGTCTATAGAAGTGAAATGCATGGTCATCCGAATGCAAACTCGATCTTAATTGGCTTGTTTGTTCAATTAGTCATCTTGAGCATGATGAAATTACCCACCAAGAGAGCCCCCTTTGTCTTTGATTTGAACCACCTTTCTTTCTTGCTTAATCTTTGTTAGTATTGCATTTCTTTGCCTTTGTTTCTGAATTTCTCAATCAAACCAAACCAATTTCAAATGTCTAGACCGTCTATGAGAAGTGTGAGTATTGGTCTATGAGAGGACCCCGTGGAATACGACCTTGGTAAAATCACTTTTATCAGCTATCATCGTGGTGGTGACGGTTTCTTCTCTTCAACTGCTTTGGAGGAGTAGTGACGTTGGTGGAAAAAGCTAGGGTTTGATATGATCACATCATCCCTTAGGGTTTCACTCTTGACGAGGAGATGACACCGTCTCTTGAAATTGGTCTTAAGGTTCCCTTCTTGATGAGGAGGCTATCCTCCTTGCTTCCCTTCTTCTCTCTTGACGAGAGAGAGGTAGACATGATGATGACTTCCTCCTTGCTTCCCTCATTCCCTCTTGACGAGGAGGTCGACATAATGAGGGCTTCCCTTCGATGGATGACATGAGATCCTGACTTCGATAGGTTGACATGAATCCTGACTTCAATAAGTCGACATTGAAGTCTTCACTTTGATGGATGAACATGAGATCCTCACTTCGATGATCGACATGATATCTTGACTTCAATGGAGTCGACCTTAGGGTTTCCATCTTGATGAGATGGCTTCCCTCCTTAGGGTTTCCATCTTCCCTCTTGACGAGGAAGTCATCATCATGACATCATCATCATGGAGTCGGCCTTAGGGTTTCCATCTTGATGAGATGGCTTCCCTCCTTAGGGTTTCCATCTTCCCTCTTGACGAGGAGGTCGTCATCATGACATCATCATCATGGAGTCGGCCTTAGGGTTTCCATCTTGATGAGATGACTTCCCTCCTTAGGGTTTCCATCTTCCTCTTGGAAGCCATGATATGGAGTCGTGCATCATGACATCATGCCATCGATGGAGTCGTTAGGGTTTCCATCTTGATGAGATGGCTTCCCTCCTTCCTTCCTCTTGACGAGGAGATCGACATGAGATCCTCACTTCGATGGGTCGGTAGGGTTTCCATCTTGATGAGATGGCTTCCCTCCTTCCTTCCTCTTGACGAGGAGATCGACATGAGATCCTCACTTCGATGGGGTCGGTAGGGTTTCCATCTTGATGAGATGGCTTCCCTCCTTCCTTCCTCTTGACGAGGAGATCGACATGAGATCCTCACTTCGATGGAGTCGTTAGGGTTTCCATCTTGATGAGATGGCTTCCCTCCTCCTTGATGGGGAGGCTCCGTGAGGATAAAATGGTAAATCCATGGCCTCGGTTAATCAATTTAACTTAATAGAATGATTAAAGGTTAATAAAGCCATTCAAACCTCCACAAACAAACAATGTGGTATTTTTGGTCGTCATCTTGCAGAGGCCATATCTCACTGGTCCGGTGGAACTGGGTTGTCATCTATATATGGATGGAAAGATAATTTCGTTATCTTTCCATCGCCACCGATTTCACCTCAATCGGAGTTCGTATGAAGAAGTTATGGCCAAAATACTATTCTGGACAGAATTAACACGAAAAATAGGCCAAAAGATGACGTCATGGCCCAATTTATGTTATTTAATTACTAAGGCAATTAATGGCCTAATAAAACCATTTAATTCCTTAATTTTTTCAATGTGGTATTGGCTCAAAATAATTTAAGGTGTAAACACTAACTAAACAAGAAAATTTGAAATTTGAAATACCAAACTCAAATCCATCTATCCAAACACACCATGAGAGAGATGTTTGACAATTAGAAGTTTATAACAAGCAATGATGAAACATCTATAAACTCGTTTAAAGCATTGGTGACACTATTGCTACGCGAAAATCAAATATTAAGCCATCACCATGTTTATAAACATATGATCATTAATTCAAAACAAAATACAATAACATAACAAATGTACAGTAATTCAATATTCATGATTGGTCATTATTATAACATATGGTTTTTATAAAAACAGTTTGCTGCATGTATGACACGAGTCAAAGTCATGGTTTTTTTTTATAAATATTCCAATCTTTGGTTAGTTTTTCAAAAAGCACACACGCCTACCTACCCACTTGATTTTATTTTTTATATGACCAAGAGAGAGAAAGAGAGAAGGTGTAAACATAAATGAAAAGAAAATGAAATGGCTATAAATAAATATACACCCTCATTTCATTGTATACCAAAAACAAACCACACTTCCACTATGGCTTCTTCTTCTTCTTCTTCTTATTCTAACATCACCTCATTGGTTTCTCTACTACTTATGGCCACGGTGGCTTGCTTCTTAGCAGCCACCACCGGCGTTAAGGCGGCAGATCAACCGGCGTTGGTGAAAGGGATGTCTTGGTCTTACTACAAATCAACCTGCCCTAAGCTAGAGTCCATTGTACAGAAACGCCTCAAGCAAGTGTTCAAGAAGGACATCGGCCAAGCTGCTGGATTGCTCCGCCTTCACTTCCACGATTGCTTCGTCCAGGTTTTTTTTTATTTATTATTATTACTATTATACTAATATCCAATCCATCCTCTTTATGTATCTCTCTCTAGTATAGTACGCATTTTATCGGCTTAATATCTATTTTGGTCACTTATAAAGATTGATCACCATACTGTTACAAACCAAATAAAGATCGAGATGAGAGACATCCATAATGATAGAAAATAATGAATTCAACCTGGCCCCCGAATTAGTTGTGGAGCAATAAACGGGGAAGATGATGATAATAATGATGACTAGTGAAATGTCAATTTTTTCGTGGGTAGCAGCATGGATTATGATTTATGTACAAGTAGTAATCAGTAATTAATAAAAATGATGGTATTAAATATTAATTTGGACAGGGATGTGACGCATCGGTATTGCTGAGAGGATCAGCAGGTGGACCAAGTGCTGAACAGGGTTCACCCCTAATCTCAGCT
Organism: Linum lewisii; assembly: GCA_034768395.1. Classification (NCBI taxonomy): domain Eukaryota; kingdom Viridiplantae; phylum Streptophyta; class Magnoliopsida; order Malpighiales; family Linaceae; genus Linum; species Linum lewisii. The sequence goes on from CM068303.1 coordinate 11,315,423, forward strand.
TGAGACAAGAAGCCTTCCGCATCATCGAAGACCTCCGAGCTCGTGTCCACAAGTCATGTGGCCGTGTAGTTTCTTGCTCCGACATCCTCGCCATCGCTGCCCGCGACTCTGTCTCTCTGGTATTCTTACTTTACCCACCATTACTATAAAAAAGTTTGTCTTTAACTACTATAAATAACAACGGCATGAAAATACAGTAGCAAATAATGATCTTTTACAACACAATCATATGTTCCAATGATGTAACTGTGCTAATTACTCGGCCCATTTCCATTTCCAGTCCGGCGGGCCTAACTACAAGGTACCACTAGGACGCCGCGACGGCACGACACTAGCCACGGAGGCGACCACGTTATCCAACCTCCCACCACCAACCGCCACAACCGGAGCCCTCCTAACCTCCTTAGCCACCAAGAACCTCGACCCAACAGATGTGGTAGCACTCTCTGGGGGCACACAATCGGGATCAGCCACTGCTCCTCTTTCAGCGACAGACTCAACCCACAGGACCCCACCATGGACAAGACCTTCGCCAACAACCTCAAGAAGTCATGTCCCGCCACCTCACAAACTGACAACACCGTCTTCATGGACATCCGCTCTCCGAACCTGTTCGACAACAAGTACTACGTCGATTTGATGAACAGGCAGGGGTTGTTCACTTCGGACCAGGACCTGTACACGGATAAGAGGACGAGGGGGATTGTGACTGGATTTGCGGTTAACCAGTCGTTGTTTTATGATAAGTTTGCAGTGGCGATGATCAAGATGGGACAGCTTAGTGTGCTGACTGGGTCTCAAGGGGAGATTAGGGGAAACTGTACGTTGAGGAACAGTCGTGTGGAGTCGGAGCTGGAATCCGCCGTGGAGGAGGCCGTCGACGTTCTTGCCGGGTTTTGATGAGTAAGCAAGGTTCAAAGGTTGACCTTTGGGAAAGTAAAGAATCCAATAAAAGTTAACGATAGTGGAATAAGCTGTTTTTTTTCTTCTAGTGGTAAGTGGTAAAAGTAAAAATCTTATCTTTATGACAATATGAGACTACTTGGTGGTAATTATGTGTACTTTTGACTTTTTTAATTTGTATGGTGCAATAAAAAAAAAAAAAAACAGGCGAAAACTTTGACCAAGGAATTTGGTGCTTGCAGAGTTGCAGTTTCTAACTTTGGGTAAAATGATTTGATTCCTTTCGTTAATTTAGACAGAGTTTATATACAAAAGAATAAGAAAAGGAAGTGAATTGGAGAAATGCCTATTATAATGAATAGAGTTGCTCGTGATTCGATTATTGTTTGTTTCAAAAAATTGTGTTTGTAACTCGATTTGATAAGTGAGCAGTTTGTGAGTCAGCTAAAAAACTAAACGCGTTTAAGTTAGGATGTGTTTGATTCGACAAGTTCATGAGCCAACCCGACTCATTGAGCATGACTCGCAAACTGGCTTATATATAGCTCGCGAGCCGATTTGACTCGTCAACTCGTAATTAGTGAGTTAGTAAGTAATGCAATTAGTACTATAAAAAAAACTGAAATTAGATGAGAAGTTACATGCCGCATTGTTTAAACTATTAAGGATATTTAGTTCATATGGGGTATAAAGTGTTTTGATGATTAAAAAATCAATATATAAGCATCTCCTCCAGTAGATATTAAAGGTATTCGTGAACCTGTTTCTGGATCTTTATTTTACGGAAATTATATTATTTTTGGTGTCATTATCCCTATTTCAGCGGCTATAGGTTTGCACTTTTACCCCAATATGGGAATTGGGACGCAACATTTGTTGATGAATACTTATATAATGGCGGTCCTTATGGGCTAATTGTCTACACTTATTACTTGAGGTAGCTTGTTACATGTGTCGCGAGTGGGAACTTAGTTTCTGTCTGAGTATGCGCTGCTACTTGTTGCAGCCAAGGTTACGAGTTCCCATTTGGGATTCATCTTTTTTCCGCTTTCTGATTGTAATCTTGGTCATATCCTCATATATGCCATTCTTGGCATTACGGAACCTCGTTTGATGAATAACGCCACTTCTCTGCCAAAAAAGAAAAAAAGAAATAGACGTTTCATAATTGTGCATATTTGCTGAATACCCTTGTTTGGAGGTTGATGTAATTGTTATTGTTGTTTTGAATGGACCCACTATTGTGAGAAAAAATTAGAAGTGTGATTTGACTTCAAAATCACATTTCACAAAACACCCAAAACTCACCTATAACCTGAGTTTTGAAACAAAGCATTCATTTTTCAAATCACTTTTCCAAAAAAATAAGCGTTTCTCTTGAATACACATATTCATCCAAATCACACTCTCAAATCACAGAAACCAAACGACCCGTAAGTAATGCAAGGCTTTATGGATGAATTCCACTGTCATCTTCTGCAGTTGCATATTTTATACACTATAGCTCAAGGGCTATATTGTATTGTAGGCAATTGTAAGAACCTAAGCTACAAAGAAAGTGTTTCAATACTTGTATGAAAAAAGAGTTGTTTTCTCTAGCCACCATTCCTTTAGACAATTTCACCCTTAATGCACGACCATTTAAGTTAGGTTTTTTTGTTATTGGGATGGGTTCCGAAGGAATCGAACATGATGATTCTTCATCATCTGGCTCGGCTCATGCATAGCACTGAATAGGGAGCCGCCAAATACTCCAGACTACGCCTAACATGTGAAATATGCATGAGCCGAGCCCAAATGGGAACTCGTAACCTTGGAAAAAGATGAATCCCAAATGGGAACTCGTAACCTTAGCTGGCCAGAAAGTCAACCGCCTTGTTAGCCTCTCGGTAGACGTGTCTGGTTCGAACCCTCCAATCACGACTACAAAGCTCTCGGAAATAGAGGACCTCAATCATGTACTGATGTTGTGGCTCCTTAGGAGACGAGAGGATAGCAATCGCCGCCTGGGAATCAAGTTGAAGCTCAACCTGTCGAAAACCATAATCCCATGCTAGCTCCAGACCGGAAATCGCACCCCGGATTTCAGCACGAGTAATAGTGCAGCTCCCCAAATTCATTCTGAAAGCAACCAACCCACGACCACCATGCCTTCGGATAATATCCCCAGCGGTAGCTCTGCTGTTGGAGGATTGAAAGACCCATCAGTGTTAACAGTATCCCCGAGGCCAGGATCCCAAGCAATCGACTCCCATTTCTTCGGCTTCATCAACCCAAACACCTCGCATCGCGATTAAAAGCTTCTGCAGCAAAGTCCTCCCATCTCCTTATGTGAAGGGCCAACTAAAAGAGGCTAGAGACCATATTGGCAAAGATAGCTTCGTTTATCGACTTCCAAATGAGCCCAGCTGTGATGCCAAACAGCATACCCGCCTCTCCTTATATGCCCTCCATAATCAAATTAGGCACCGGACCATCCCAACCCGTGGCGTCAGTACGGAAAGAGCTGACCAAGTTTCAGCAGCAAGATGGCAGTCCCGGAGGACATGCCCAACTGATTCAATATGGAATCCACAGCGGAGACACGACGAGGAAACATAGATATGCCGACGGGCTCTCTCGGCATTTGTGAGCAGCCGTTCATTGGTTGCAAGCTAGAGGAAGAACTTGATTCGATGGGGTCCTCGCCAGCGCCAGATTTTATCCCAGTTGGGCTCAGAGTTTGGCTGTCTTGGTCAAGTAATGAGGTTATAAGCCGAAGTGATGGAGAATTTACCATCGGGCTTCTCCCCCCAGATCACGATATCTTCCCCAATGCCATCTCTAGGGCTGTCCGGCCAATAATCTGTTCCACAAAGTCAGTTGGAAGGAGCCTATTCAGCTTTGCCAGGTCCCAACCTTCATCACCTGATGTAAAATCAGCAACTGAGTCAGATTGATTAAAATCGGATCCGCAACATCTGCCCAATCCGCGAGTCTCATTCCTGAGTCCAACCATCTCGCTGACCAGAATGAGGTTCCTCTCCCGTCACGAATCCCAGCTTGAGCGCCCAACATCATAAGCGGCCAAGCTTTACAGATGCCTTTCCAGATATTAGATTGCGAGGCTCTGTGAGCTTGGTAAGGCCGGTGGCGGACTCCCGAAGATATTTGCCTTAAAGGACCCTAAACCCAAAGGAGGTCAGGTTGTTGGAAGCTAATGAAAGCAAGCTTCACCATGTATGCAAGGTTAAGAGTTCTGGCTTGCTTAAGGCCGAGACTACCCTTGTCCCTTGGAGAACAGATTTTATCCCAACTCATAAGATGAATCTTGTTGCCTTCAGGCGATGAACCTTAGATAAAACGACGAATGCGCTTATCAATTTCCTTACAGGTGTCGATCGGGAGGAGTGATGTCTGCATCACATAAGCCGGAATAGCCGCCAGAACTAACTGAGCCAGAGTAACTCTTCCAGCAAGGCTTAGGGTTTTGACTTTCCATCCTGCCAGTTTAGAATCCATACGGGAAAGAATATCCGAAACGGTGGAAGTAGTTAACCTACCAGACAACACCAGCACCCCCAGATACTTTCCAAGGTCTTGGGTAAGAGGGATACCCAGAGTAACAGAGATTTCAGCTGTTGTCCTTCGGTCAGCATTCTTAGAGCAAAGAAGGACAGACTTCTCCTTGCTGATTTCTTAGCTCGATGCCTCACGGAACTTATCCAAGCAATTAAGAATAACCTCAGCTTGACTCAGAGAAGCTTCAGATAAGAGAATGAGATCATCGACATAGAACAAGTGAGAAAGAGACGGCCCTCCTCTAGAGAGGGTCACCGGCTTCCAACGTCCATCATTCACAGCATCCATAATTAGGTGGCCTAATCTCTCTATGCATAGGGAAAAAAGAAACAGAGAGAGGGGACATCCCTGACGGATTCCCCTTTGCGGAACAAACTTCTCCTACAGACCACCGTTCCAAAGGATTTGGAACTTAGTAGACGACACACACGCCATGATAAGGCTAGTAATTCTCTCAGAGAAACCAGCTGACCGCAAAGTATCCTTAAGGAAACTCCATCTAACTCTGTCATAGGCTTTTTTAAGGTCGATCTTCATAATCATCCGCTTCACTCTACCTTTGTCATGTTCCATTGAGTGGACGACCTCTTGCAGGATAATAATATTATCGGCAATCTGGCGGTCGGGAACAAAGCTAGCTTGCGTAGATTTAACAAGAGATGGCATAATAGGTCTAAGACGCCGAGCTAGGCATTTGGTAATGACCTTATAGGAGACATTACACAGACTTATTGGTCTGAAATGCTCAATAGACTCAGGAATTGGCCGTTTAGGGATTAAGAACCAACACTGTGTCATTAATTCGCTGAACTTGATTAATGTCCAAGAAGCAGCTCTGCACAAAGCTAGTTAAACACTTTACCACAATATCCCAATTTTTCTGGAAAAAGATTGGCTGAAATCCATCATGCCCCGGAGTTTTGAGACTCCCCATACTATCGACGACTTGCTTAAGCTCATCCATAGAAGGAAGGGCTTCTATACGAAGCACTTGGTCCGACCGAACTTGAACTGGGCCTATTGGAAGATAGACCGAACTCGCCACCTCCTCAGTGAAGATACGGGTGAAGTACTGGATTGCCATAGCTTAAAGAGCATCAGTATCTGACTCCCACTGACCGTCTGCCCTTCGAAGCTGGGTTATCCGGTTGAAACTTCTCCATTTAAGGATAGTGAGATGAAAGAACCTCTTATTACGATCTCCTTCAACCAAACGGGAAGCTCGAGACTTTTGGATCCATAGGAGCTGCTCTTCCCACAGCATTTTCTCCAACTCCTGACGGATCTGGGATTCTAGGCGCTCCACTTCCTGCCCAAAAAAATCCAAAGATCAGCTTTCCAACATATTAAGGCACTGCAAAAGGGTATTCTTCCTTTGGAAAATTTTGCCGAAGATATCATGGTTCCACCTTCTCAAATCCAAGGAGAGATGTCGGAGGTTACTAGCAATGCCATGACCATCCGACCAATTATCAACCAGCAACCGTTTGAAGTCGGGATGCTCCATCCAAGCCACCAAGAAACGGAATGGTCGGTTCCGCGGAATAACGGACCTCCCATCTACAAAGGAAACCAAAATAGGCCTATGGTCGGAGCGGATCCTCAGGAGATGACTCACCTTAGCCTCAGGGAAATAGGTCAGCCACTCAGCCGAAACCAAAGCTCTATTAAGACGTATCTTCAAAGACTCTCTAAACCAGGTGTACCTAGGTCCAGAGAAACCCAGATCAATTAGGTTGCAGTCCTCTAGACAATTCCTGAATGAAGCTGCACGATTTGGATCGAAGGGCGTTCCCCCAATTTTATCCTCAGGGGTGAGGTAATTACTAAAATCACCGACTAGGCACCAAGGGAGAGAGACCAAATCAACCATCCTTCTCATCTCGTCCCACAATAAGACTCGGCCGGTTAGATAGGGTTTAGCATAAACTGCAGAGATCAGCGAACGAGGGGAGTCAAGCTGAGAAGCTTCAAAGTGAATCATCTGATCCGTGCGGCCAACCTCTGTAATAGACACTACAAAAAAAGGGGTTTAGCGTCGGTCAGACGCGCGTTATGGCGTCGGTCAGCGACCGACGCTATTATGAATAACGTCGGTCGACCAAACCGACGCCAGATGTGGTGACGTTAAAATTTAGCGTCGGTTTTTGGTCGACCGACCGCATAAAATATGGGTTGACCGAATGGGTGGCTGACGAACCCAATTTTTTTTTTTTTGTTTTCATTTTAATTTTTTATTTATTATTTTCGTTTTTATTTTTATTTTTTCTAATCTGGGTTTTTTTTTCCAGATTTGGGTTTTTCCCCAGATCTGGCGCACGGCGGCTGGGATGCGGCGGCTGGAGGAGGAAGTGAAGGCGGACTGCGGTGGAATGCGGAACGGCGGCGAAGTTGCGGTGGCGGCTGGGATGCGGCGGCTGGAGAGTTTGGAGGAGGAGAGTTTGGAGGAGGAGGAGGAGAGTTTGGAGGAGGAGGAGGGTGGTGGTTGGGAGAGTTTGGAGGAGGAGGAGGAGATTTTGGAGGAGGATGAGGGTGGTGGTTGGGAGAGTTTGGAGGAGGAGGAGGGTGGTGGTTGGGAGAGTTTGGAAGAGGAGGAGGGTGGTGGTTGGGAGAGTTTCAGGAGAGAGAGGAGAGGATTGAGAGAGGAGAGGATTGAGAGATTTGAGATTAGGGTTAGGATGAGGGTTTAAATACTTACGCGTTTTAGCGTCGGTCGATGACCGACGCTAAAACGTGTGTCAGCCGACGCTATAAACACGCGTTTTAGCGTCGGTCATAACCGACACTATTCTCTTTCTGCTGGCCGACGCCAATTTAACCGCCCGGTCAGCCAAAAAATGAACCAAAACCGGATAATAGCGTCGCTCTTTGTCCCATTTTAGCGTCGGTCGCCTATCAACCGACGCTAAAACGCGAGGTCAACCACTTAGCGTCGGTTGATGACCGACCGACGCTAAATTGCTACGTTTCAACCGACGCTAATTAGCGTTTTTTTTTGTAGTGAGAGACTTCAGACTCATTCCATAAAACCCAAATACCACCTAAGAATCCGACCGCATCGACAATCAGATTCTGATCAAACCCAATCCTTCTAATAACATCAGCAGCCTGAACGCCACTAATCTGTGGTTCCACCAGAATAATGATATTCGGTTTGAAATTACCAAGAAACATATTAAGAGAGGGAACAAACTCACGGTGTCCCGCCCCACGATAATTCCAAGAGAGTAAATTAATCATCAGGAAAACCGAAGAGAGAGCCTGCCAAAGCAGATTAAATCGATCCATCCTTACGAGCAACTCTGCTTAAAATCTGCACACCCGCCTGGTTGGCATTCATGTTTGGCTTCCTTGGGCCATACTTCTTAGTTTTAGTAGCCTCTGGACTCTTCACTAATTTCGTAATTGAAGCAATGTTTGACTTTTCCTTAGCTTTAGCCTTCTGCTTTGTGACTGCAGAGGTAAAGATAGGGTTCTCAAACATGATCGGAACCGAGACTAATCCATCTGTAGGAAGGCACCTCTCAGGACCAGACTTCGTCCCCGAGGATTTAGAAGTACTAGGAATGTTGGTGACCTCGGTGAGAGGAGTGCGCAATGAGCCCTTCGATTTACTAGTGCCAGCCTTCTTGGAGCTACCCATTTCCGGACCCATGGCTTTGTCAATGACCTTCTTCAGGTCAGCAGCCAGCTTGGAAGATTCATTTGTCAACTCTGACCTCAAGTCCGGATCAGGGAGAGTTGTAGTCGTCTGAATCTCAGGAGTACCCTCTTCCTCCACGAGAGCGGTGAACCTCGATCCTGACGGCTGACGAGGTTGAGCTTCAGGCTGTTGCTTACTGGAATTTTTCCGCTGGCGGCGTTTAACTGTCATCCAGCTTCCAATATTACCCTCCGTTTCCGGCCGAGAAACATCCTCAGTCGACTTTGGAGGAACGGGAGCATCAGTACATGACATCAGACAAGCATCTTCCTTATGACCGTAGTGGCCGCATGAGAAGCAAATATTGTCAAGTGATTCATATTCAACATAGAACACCTTGCCTTCAATAATGTATTTCCCTAACAGAGTCCTGAAAGATCGACCTCCACACAGACTCTGGCATATCTAGCCCTCGCGCCCTCCGACGTAGCCAGATCAAGGCGGACCGTTCGACCGATATGGTTCCCGATACGTTCAACAACAAGGTGATTGAAGAACCGGATCGACAATTTAGGCAGCCAGACCCAAGTTAAGATTTTACGAATGGGCTCTTCATCATTGAAGTCCAGGGACCACCTCAGTGATGTAATAATCGAAAATTTTCCACGGTCCCCCGAAGAGAGCACTTTGGTAATCAGTATCATTCGAAAACCTGACCAGAAAGAAGTTGTTGGCCAAATCCGAGACCTGAATCCGACCAGCTCGGGCCCACAGAGCTTCCAGGCGACGTTTGATAACCGGGAACGTGAAGGATTTTTCCAGGACCTTGACTACAAGAGCCTTAGACTAGGCCTTATAGAAGCTAAGGATCCTTGGTCAGAGAAGGAAATAACTGGGCAGAGGGGATTCTGAATAGAATCTTCTTGCATAGGTGAGCGTGGACCAAACGATTTAGAAAACTCATCATCTGTAACCCATCTATTAGCCCCCGCCGCAGCCGCATAGGAAGCTGTTGCTTGGGGTTTTTGTTGATTCGGCGTCGCACGGACAGGAATAGGGTTTTGAACACCTCCTCTCTCCAGGTCCGATTGGAACGAAACGGGAGTCACCTCCGATTCCCTGAGCCTTTTCCTTGGGGGCATCCACAACGAGGAGTGTTAGAGCAGCACCGGCAGGAGCCTGAGGGAGGGTAGGCTCAGGCGGCCGGCCGTGATTGCTTGACATCGGCACGGAGAGGGGAGTCGCTTCCGGAGGGTTCAGAGCGGCCATAGGGTTTTCTTTGGGTTATTTGTCTTTGGGGTCGTAACATCTATTTCTAAAACCACAATATTGAACAAATACCATGTTTCCAAATTATAGAAACCAAACGAACGGTTAATTACTTTTCCTTCTTAACATATGCATAGAGCTTTTCGCAATTGAGAGGATAAAAATACAAACCAGAAACGAGGGGATCTACGAAACCAGAATTTCCTTGGAAGAAAAATTAATCGGTTGGAATGTGAATATTTCTTACTACTTATAAATAATAAAACCCATAACTTAATTACAAAACAATGTGGACATATATCTAGAGCTGTTTGTAACTATTTGAATACATGTGTATATATTTATTTCAATTTTGTGATGAAAATAGACAAGAACAATGTTCCTTTTTAATATTAGAAAAGGAAAACCCTTTCAGTTGCAGGAAAAATAGTAACTGGAGAAAACAACCAAGTAATGAAGAGTGAGCAGCAACAAGTGTTTCTTTAGCTACTCTTCTGTTGCGTAGAGCTCAATATGTTTCCTAGGCTGCAACTTTGTGTATTCCCTTGAAGAAGCAGACCTTTGGACTGCTGCTCTAAATCTGTACATATCATTACTATTCTTCTTCTTATCATCATAATCATCATCATCATCATCAACGTATCTGATGCTGCTTGTCTTAGATATTGGTAATGGGGGAAGGTTCTTCGTGTTTCTATTACGACTGCTTCGAGCAGGTGGACTGTCTTCGGAGACAACAGCAGCTTCTGCTTTGATGAATTAACTGCAGGAGAGCTCTCACTCTTTTCACTTTGCTGCTTCACTCCTGAGGAACTGCTGCTGCTTGTGCCGCCTGTGGTGGTGCTACTGCTCCCTGCCTCTAGGTGCTGCAAGTTTACCATTTCTGGATCCTGCAATGGAGTTTTTTCAATTTTGTAGTAAAATCAGCAATCAGGACATGACATGGCTAACGATAATTCGAAGAGGATTCATCATGGTTAGAAACACCAGAGTTTTTTTTATCTATTTGTGACAAAGTTGGTACCTGGTCTAGGTGAATGATGTCATCCGGCCTCTCCATTTCAGACATCGCTTCCTTCCTCCTTCGCTCTTGTTGTTTCCGGGATCGTTGCCTATTGGAATTCCTTGATCTGTAATGGAGATAGATGATCATGGTCAGTAGATGTGACAAACAGACTTTTCTCATCTTCTCGTGACAGAACGTATTATCATTCACCCATTTAACAAGAATTAGTGCATTCAGTTTGTCAACTTCACCATGTTGTTGTTGGTATTCATTTCGTCATGATAAATTATTGAGATTCCGGTCTGATCATAGGGATTTGACATGAATTCATCCAAAGAGAGAAAGGACAATTCTTATAGAACCGAATTTCCCATACTATTTTGTCAGATAATCAGTTTCATAAATGTTGTTCAGGAGAACTTACTTCCTCTGATCATTAGCTTGTTCATCTTCCTTCTTGCGGATTACAGGTAGACCAGATAGGTCACATGCCAAAGGACTCGAGTAAAAGAACTGCAGAAAGCAAGTCGTTTCATTAGGAACAAGCCAAAGAACATTTATACCGGATGCAATATGAAACAGCATAAATTTGCAGCTGTATCATAAATTCACTGACCAACCACTTAAAAAGAACTGGGTTCTCACCTGATTTTTGAGAGTTGAATGTGCAGATCCACGATAATCAGGATCCAAGGCAAGAAGGGTAGTGAAGAGTCCAAAAGACGATTCAGGGAAATCTCTGAAAGCTTTGATAAGGTTGGGCTTGTACACCTGTGGGGGTCTGAAAGTTGTGGATAGCCTGAGCTTTTTCCAGTAATCATCTGATGGTGTTCCACACAGCTTAAAGATCCTATGCAGTTGCTCAACCTGAACCAAATTAAAGGAAGCAGCTTAGCTACTGCAGATAGATAGAAAATCAGTTAAGAAATGAAACATAACACCTTGAGGCACTTAATAGATACCTCAGTTCTTCCAGGCATAATAGGGCGGCCTGAAAACATCTCTGCCATCAAACACCCAGCACTCCACAAATCAATACCCACACCGTAGTCTGTAGAACCCAACAACAGCTCTGGAGCTCTGTACCAAAGTGTGACAACCCTGCTAGTGAGTGGCTGCTTGCGTTTACTTGAGTAGTAATTCGCAAGCCCAAAATCAGCAATCTTTAGCATCCCATGTTTGTCAATTAACAAGTTTGCTCCTTTAATATCTCTGTGCAAAATCCCTCTATCGTGGCAATGCTGCAAACCTGAAAGCAGTTGTTGCATATAGGACTTCACCTGAACATTTCAACAGCACCAACCAAACCAAAGTCAGCAACCCAAGAAAACTTAACAAAACTGATTTTTAAGTTGAGTGTCATCTAATTGATCTCTACCTGCGGTTCAGTGAGTTTCCTATCGTACTGAGAGATAACTGTTTGCAGATCTGTCTGCATGAAATCAAAGACGAGATAAAGACTGTACTGCAGCCTAGATGTTGCAATACCTTCGAGCTTCACCACGTTTGGATGATCCAACTTCTGTAGTATCATGATCTCCCTCGCCATGAATTTCACACTCTCTGGCTCAGAGGTGTCGAATCTCACCTTCTTCAACGCCACAATCTTGTTACTGTCCCTATCTCGAGCCTTGTACACATTGCTGTAGGTGCCAGAGCCTACCTATATCAAATTCGCAACAACATTTAAGATCAACTATTAGCCAATAAGGAAGAGAATTAAACCAACCCTACGAACTAGTGATCTTCACAACGGTTCCACAAATCTGCAGAAAAATCATTCCAAACATGGACTAAGATGATGCCTGTTTGTTTATGCATCTTAGTTCCACAAACTCAATTATTAGCTATACTGCAAGAAGAAAGAAAACTGACCTTATCAAGCTTATCATAATCCTCAGCACTCTTCTTAACAACACCAGACAAAACCTCCATTGGAACATTATCAGCTAGCCATTTGGGCCAGCCATCCACAGTCTCCTCTACGCCAAAAGGATCCATACCCTTTAATGGATCCCCTTCACTTCCACCTCCTCCTTCACTCCCGTGGAGCCGATCCCTCGTTTTCACATCTCTCTCTTTCCTCTCACCGGAACTCCCTCCACCGCCGCCACCGGAAAATCCACCGCCTGTGTAAGTCCTCATCGGTGGACGAGGGTCACCCTTTTCGCCGTACCTCCGACCAGAGTTCCGATGATGAGGACCCAGGGATCTCCGATGCTGCCCATCAATCTTTCGCCTAGCCGGCGGCAACCCATTCTCCAAGTTGAGCTTCTCGTGTCCTTTCCCCTGTGCGGCGCCCATTTGAGAAAGGGAAAGAGTGGGTTTAGCTAGTAGGGATTGGATTGTGAGTTAATAAAAGAGAGGAGAGGAATTGAGCGAAGAGAAGTGGGAGATGAAATGGGGAAGTAATCAGAGAGGCGACACATGGTGGTGGAAGGAGAGAGGAGGACAAAAAAAGAATAGAGAAGAGGATGAAAAGGAAGAAATTGGACATTGGAGATACCGGCCATGGCCGGCTGGATTTCTGAAACCTTGTTTGTTTGTTAGCGGAGTGGAAGTGAAGAGAGGGAGGGAATCCGCCAATCTGCAGCTTTGGTGCGTCCGATGGAGGGAAAACAAATACATGCTCATTTTTTATATGAATTTATTTTGTCAATAAAATAAATGAATATACAATTCACAATAACTAGAAGTGGCAGTGAAATTAATTACTAACTTATTAATTATTAGGCAAAAAACCCTCATACAGCACAAACTATAACGAAATTACTCGTTTATACACGACGTTTTTCGAATTACTCGTTTAGCACCACCTATTGGAACCCAAGTTTCATCTAGCATGTCGTTAATTTTTTCGGAGTTCCGTTAGTCTGACTTGGCAATTTAGACGACGTGGCATATAAATAGCTTACGTGTCATCTGATATAACAAAAAATTGCCACGTCACAATCCACAAAAATTACCACATGAATAAAAATAAATAAATAATATCTACCTTCAAAATAATAATCAATGATTTTTTTATTACAAAAATTTCTCTATTAACCCTATCATTCCGTCGTTCCCCTTTCCCTTCGTCGACGATGACCTTCAACCTTCCCTCCGCCGGCCGACCTTCTCCCATCGACTACGGTCATCCTTCATAAATCAATGAGCCTCTTCACCTGCTTCTCCTCAATGGTCAATTTCGCTCGAATCGACGATTACGACTGCCCTAGTCAGAAACCTAAACCTCTTAGTCGTATACACTCAATTAATTTCACTTTGCCGTCGTCATCTTCAGACGGCTTGGTCAAAAACCACAGACGACTATTTCCTCGTCTGGTATTGTGCGTTGTCACCCAGAAATCGTGTGGCTGCTAACTCTCCGAATTAGATCGATTACAGTGGTGGGGGTTGACGAAGACATAATCGAGGACCTCTGTCGAAAGAATTAGATTTGGCGGAGATGATGCAGGTGGCGGCCGGAGATGTTCAATCTGTAGCTTACTACTCTGGTCGAGATCTGAATCGACTTTGTTCATATTCAAGCTTGAAGTTTCCTCCAATGATAGAATTAGATCTGACGGAAATGATGCAGGTGACGACCAGAGATTTTCAATATGTAGCTTACTACACTGGTCGAGATTTGAATCGACTTTGTTCATATTCAAGCTTGAATTCCTCCAACGATAGACCAACGGCCACGAAGCTTCATATCCACTATTACGAATACCCAAGCTTGAAGTTTCCTCCAATGAGAAAACCTCTCTGTTTGCAGATTCGAATTCGAGATCCAATTGGGCGGGTCGGCTGGGGATCCAGATCCGACGCTTATTGAAGGTGGCGGAGATGACCCGGGCCATGTTGGGGAAGGCGTTTCTGCCTTGAGGGGGGTTGAGGATGTAGGAGGAGCGGTCGATGAGGAAGATAGAGACGATGAAGCAGGCGGTGGGGATGGCGAAGCCGATGAGCCAGCTGATTTCAGTCTGGATGTATACGATGGTAGTGAGCGCGACGGCTACGGAGATGGAGAAACAGGGTGTCGAATTGGTCGGCGCCGAATGCTATGTGCAAGGTCGAATTCCACCGACGTCGATGGATAGGAGGCTCAAAGCTCCGAAGAGGAAGGCTAGTTGTCATCATGTGGCCCCGGTAATCGAAGTAGAAGGGGGTGTCGAAGTATAGAGACTTCGATCTCGGCTGGTGACGGTAGTCGGAGGAGGGTGAGTTGGGTATGCCGAGTAGACGGTAGTCAGAGCCTCGGAGGGACGGTGAAAATACGGAGGGGGAAATAATTCTTTCAACTTTTTATTATATATTTTTTATTAAAAATGCTGACATGACATTTTTTATCAATTAAGTCGAAGCCACGTCAGCTTCTTTGCACTGTCACTAACGGCGTTATGCCACATATACAAACTAACGGAAAAAATTAACGACATGCTAGATGAAACTTGGGTTCCAATAGGTGGTGCTAAACGAGTAATTCGAAAAACGTCGTGTATAAACGAGTAATTTCGTTATAGTTGGTGCTGTATGAGGGTTTTTTGCCTAATTATTATTTCATAGTTTATTAATAGTTAATAGTAATGTTACGGCTAGAGATCCACCCCCAACCCTTTCTAAGGGTTGGAAGTGTTTCAACCTTTTCTCAACCATTAGATCACCCTTTGACCCTTTGACCAATCTAATGGTCCAAATTTTTAGGGGTATTTAGGACTTTACACATAATTTAATTATTAATATTTAGTTTAAATATATTATTATTATTTTTCATTTAAATATATTATGTTTAATATTTAAATATTCAGACTCTATTTCTCAACCACTGTTGCCGGCCAACATCACCGGCGACTTTTTCGGTGATCGGTCGTCGTCGCCGGCGAGGCTCCGGTAAATTTTTTTTTAAGTAAAAAAAAACTTGTTATCACCTTTTTTCCTGTTAACTCGTTAACAGTATTTTCTTAACTGATAACTAGTTAACAACGTTTTTCCAGTGAGACTTCGTCGACTTTTTCGGCGACCGACCAACTTTCGGTGAGACTCCGGTGAATTTTCCGGCGAAGGCATGTTAACTAGTTAACACCTTTTTTTGCTGTTAACTAGTTAACAGTGTTTTTTTAGTTTGATAACCAGTTACCAGTGTTGTTAACAGGTTTTTTGTTCATAACTAGTTATCTGTACTAGTTCACAAGTTATTTTGGTGATAACTAGCTAACCAATTTTAACAAAAAAAATTTGTTAATAGGTTATCTAACTTGTTAACATCATCATGATTTTGATAACCTATTAACAAAAAAATCTTCTTAAAATTGGTTAACTAGTTATCACCAAAACCCTTGTTAACAAGTTAGATAACCAAAATCCTTGTTAACAGATTTTGACGACCGTCGCCGCAACTTTTTCGTCAACTTTTCTGACGACCGACCAACTTCCGGCGAGACTCCAGTGACTCTTCCGACGAAGGCATGTTAACTAGTTAACAATTTTTTTTTTGCTTAAAAGTAAAAACTTGTTAACACATTTTTTTGCTGTTAACTAGTTAACAGTGTTTTTTAATTGATAACTAGCTAACATGGTTTTTAACTGATAACTAGTTAACATCATTTTTGTTTGATAACTAGTTAACATAAAATTTAGTTAATAACTAGTTATCAAAATTAGTTAACTAGATAACAGTATTTTTAACTGATAACTAGTTAACATGGTTTTAACTGATAATTAGGTTACAACGTTTTTCTTTGATAACTTGTTAACAGATTTTAACCTGATAACTAGTTAACAAGATTTTTTGTTAACATGCTATTTTAACTAGTTAACATCATCATTTAGATAACTAATTTACAAGATTTTTAATTGATAACTAGTTATCAAAATTAGTTTACTAGATAACTTGTCAAGTTAACTAGTTAACATCATGACTAAGATAACTAGTTAACATTTTTTTTAAGAGGATAACTAATTATTAAAATTGGTTAACTAGTTAACCAATTGATTTAACTAGTTATCCAATCGTGTTAACAAGTTATCTAATTGTGTTAACTAGTTAACATCATGATCAAATAACTAGTTAACGAGTTATCTAGC
Organism: Linum lewisii; assembly: GCA_034768395.1. Lineage (NCBI taxonomy): Eukaryota > Viridiplantae > Streptophyta > Magnoliopsida > Malpighiales > Linaceae > Linum > Linum lewisii. The sequence goes on from CM068303.1 coordinate 11,331,877, forward strand.
CGATAACTAGTTAACACATTGTTTGAGGTACATACAAATTTTCACAAAATAACATAAATCCCATGACACAGTTAACACATTGTTTTTTTTTTACTTAAAATAAATTACTAGTTAACACCTTTTTTTGTTGTTAACTAGTTAACTAGTTAACCATGTTTTTTTAACTGATAACTAGTTAACATCGTTTTTTGTTTGATAACTTGTTAACAAATTTTAACCTGATAACTAGTTAACGAATAATCATATAATCAAAATTTTATCGAGATTTTTTGTTAACATGCTATGTGACTAGTTATGTTATTTTTACCTAGTTAACTAGTTAACATTTTTTAGGTGATAACTTGTTATCAACATTAGTTAACTAGTTATCAAAATCAGTTAATTAATTTTCAAAATTAGTTAACATCATGATTTAGATAACTAGTTAACATTTTTTTAAGATGATAACGAGTTATCAAATTTAGTTAACTAGTTAAAATAATGATTTAGATAACTAGTTAACAAATTTTTTAAGATGGTAACTAGTTAACATTTTTTTAATATGATAACTAGTTAACCAATCGAGTTAACTAGTTAACATCATGACTAAGATAACTAGTTAATATTTTTTAAGATGATAACTAGTTATTAAAATTGGTTAACTAGTTAACCAGTCGAGTTAACTAGTTATCTAATCGAGTTAACTAGTTTACCAGTTATCCAAATTAGTTAACAGATTATTCTGATGTTAACTAATAGTTAACTAGTTAACATCTTTATTTAGATAACTTGTTAACAAATTTTTTACTAAGTTATTGTTTGTTAACGTCGTAATTGGGTAGCTAGTTAACGAGATTATTGGATAATTAGATAACACTATGATTTAGATAGATAACTAATTAACAAAAAATTATTTGGTTATTAACTAATTAGATAAGTTAAATAGTTAAACAACAACATTACATAAGCATTTCCTCCACTTATTCAACTTTTCTACAGAGGCTACAACAACAACAATGATCAACGAATCAAAGAATGAATATAATCTCTTACAACTTCTACACTGGCAATACAAACTTCAATTCAATCCTTAAACAAGTGTGGAGCAATCAGATGAAGCAGGATCAAAAAGAGCAGGGAGCAAGTACTTCCTGCCATTAACCCCATCAGCATTGTAGCTAGCTCCAGTAGTTGAATCCATCAACAGTTCCCCTGCATATCCAGGATAAGCTCCCTTCCCATAAACACCAGGGCAATCAGAAGCAGCCTGCATATCCAGGAGCTTATTTAGGTCCTTGGAAGTACCCATTTTTTCGAATGGATTGGTCACCGTCCCAGCCAAAAGAGTAGCCAGATTGATGATGATTCCATCGATTCCAACATCGTTGTTTGGCGGAATCAAAGGAGCAGACTGCGGGCCGTAAATCGACTGGTGGAATGGCCACGAGCACTGACCTGGGCACTGCGTCTCCGAGTTGCCGACCCAAATGTAGGCGAATTTGGATGCCGACCCGCTTTTGCTGGAAGTGTCGTGAGTGCCGCATTTGCTGGAGCAGAAGCCGTCAACTTCCATGTCGGATGAGGTGAGGACGACATTGACGGCGTTAGATTGGGCGCCCTTGGAAGCTAGTTTCAGGATCTGCTTGGAGGTTAGGGTTTCCCCAGGGAGTAATCTTCGTTGAGGATTTGGGCAACCATTTCCTGGTTGTCGCAAGCCCAACAACGATCATTCGACCCCTTCAACTCATTTTCCTCTCCTTATCTACTTTCTGAATTCTCATTCGAGAAACCACGATTCCAATTAGATTTTTAACTTAAATATTGTTAATTAAATAACCATTTACCAATCTAATCCTAAATGAAAAGATTTGCAAATCTATGTACTATGTAGTACTGTTGAAAAATGAAAGAAATGCAATGGAGAAGTAGGGTAATTAGTATTAGGGGTCCCATTTCTTTGGGGTTTGTACGAAATCGTCCCATTCGTTTGAAAAAAACGGATCAGTCCCACACGTTTTAATTTCGAACAAATTCATCCCACTGATCACTTTTCCGGCCAAATCGAACAGTCAGCATGCTTAGTCAGCAAAGAAAAACTTAGGTGGAATGTCCAACTCATCTATTTTGACCCGACCGGTCAAAAGAGCAAACCCAACCCAAACCCCCCAAAACAATGAGTCTTAAACCCACGTTTCTGAACTCAGCTATTGAATCAGTCTGAAACTTCCTCTTCCCTTATCTTTTTGAATCTAAAACCCCTACTCATCTGTCTCCTTCTTCTTCCTCCTCCTTCTTCATCTTTCTTCTTAAAGGTTTCAAACAGAGAAGGGTGAGAGCTGCAGAAAGAGAAGTCGATAGACTTCTCAGAGACGAAGAGCTGAGTTCAGAAACGTGGGTTTGAGACTCATTATTTGGGGGGGGGGGGGGTGGGTTGGGTTTGCTCTTTTGACCGGTTGGGTCAAAATAGATGAGTTGGACCTTTCACCTAAGCTTTTTTTTTGCTGACTAAGCATGCTGACTTTTTGATTTGGCCAGAAAAGTAATCGGTAGGATGAATTTGTTCGAATTTAAAACGTATGGGACCGATCCGTTTTTTTTCAAACGAATGGGACGATTTCGTACAAAACCCAAAGGAATGAGACTCCTAATGCTAATTACCCTGGAGAAGTATAAACTTTACATATTAAAGAGACTGGAAATCCGAGTTAGGGGTCGTTTGGTACAGGGGATTGAGAATAAGGGGAAATATGAAAATAGGAAAATGGTGGAAAAGAGTTTGTTAAAAGTTGGAGGATGTTACATTACATTGTTTGGTATGTATATTGGGTAAAGAAAATAGTAGGGAAAGACAGTGGAACCCATTATTCTATTTGGGGAAGTCAAAATTTCTGATAAAAGTAGAAATTGTCAGAATACACATTTTGGAGACAATCAAAAGCTCTGGGTATCTGAGAGGTGGTATTTATAAGAAGGTATAGAAAAGTTTAGGGGTTTGAGAACGCCTCGAATAAAGTATCAAATTAAAGGAGAAAAATGTGAATCGACTCAAGTTGGTGATCATATGCCAGAAAAGAAGGCAGATGAGAAAAGCTAAGCGTAGGTAATCATAAGGATTCAGAAAATCTTTGAGGAATTTTTCCCAACTTCTTTAGCAAGCTAAAAAACTATGATTTTTTTACAGAATACCCATAGAAGGGGAGGCGCAGATAGGAACACGTCAACAACAATCCATCGGTCAAAGAAGTACAATAGTAAAATAGCTCACAACAAGTCTATCGCTTAGTGACACCTAAAGCGATAGGGTTGGGGGCAATTGATAGGGTCACTTGGCCGATATCATAGGCGACGTACAAGAGATTCTAAGTGGTGGCCTGCAAACACTTTCTAGAAGCCTGCTTCCTAACACAGTCATGCAACAGGCTTAGGGCAATTTATGGGCCACTAGGGCGCTAACCAAAGCGGGTTGAGTCACTTACAAAGTCCAAACTGCTGCGCAACGAGACTGAATGAGGGATGAAATATTCATAAAGTAAGCTCATAGCGCTAAGAAACCCAAGAAAACCTCAAGAGGGGCCCTAAGCGAAGAGAACAAGTCAATGGGCGGGTATCTAATGTCAACGAGTTAAGTGATTTGGTCGGACCGACCAAGAGGGTTCAGGTCGCTTAACCCTTAGGGCACAAGGAAGGATATGTCCAAACTCCCAACAACAACCAATAAACGATAAGAAGGGCCCCACTAAAAGCCCTAACTGACTAAAGTTTCTCCGAATGACCCCAAGACAACGTGACGTTAAGTGATTCTAATAAAGATAGACGATGTAGATCACGTACGAAAAGGAGCCAATCAGAGTGGGCCACCCTAGCAGACGACAAGACTATAAATACTACAAAAATCTCATCACAATAGACAAACTATCACTTTTGACGGGGAACATTCTCTTGGTACGTAATACTATCCACTCATTTCCTCAAAACACCCTTGTCTCATCGCTTAGAACGGGGCAGTTCCATTCTTATTGTTCAGACAATCGGATTGGAACAAATAGCTAACGAACCAACCATGGACTCAAATCATATCTATTTTGAATCCAACTAGTAACAATTCTTTTCTCAAACAGTCTGATCCTAAAATATATAAGGTCTGATTCTAGTTTAATCATTAAATTTTGAACCCTTAATCTCTTATTAATCTCATTGGTTCGACTTCAATTTCGGTTCTGAAAATCATATGAGAAGATAGACAACTTAGTACTTACAACTACAAGTTACATGGCGGCTGGGGTTGTATATGAGCCGAGCTGAGCCGAGCTTTGGCCAAGCTCAAACTTTGCTCGATAAGGAATATAGCTGGTTCAAGCTCAGCTCAAGCTGGATTCAAGCTCAAAGATGTGAGCTCGAGCTCGGTTCATTAGAAAAAATTAGAGCTCAGGCTCAGCTCGGGCTCGGCTCAGAATGAGTGTTAACAAGCCAAAGCTCAATAAAAGCTTATTAAGCTTAGCTTGAGCTCAAATTGGGTCATAAATTCTAGGCCATTTCAAAGACAAGTTAGGGTCAAAGCCCATAATAATTTACTTTAATGATCCATAGACCATTCAAGTCTCTAAATTGATACTATTCATCTAAATGTCTAGGCCTTGTTATTTATAGGTTTTGATGACTTCCTTCCTCCCCTAAACCACCAATGTGGTATTGCTGAGGACTACAACAACACTACATTTTTAGCTAGAAATTTCTACTCTTTAATCAATGCACTCTGTGCCAAATTCTCTCATGTAATTATGTTGATGTTAATGCTGCATAATGAAACTAAACCAATTTGATGATAGGTTAGTTGTGATGTTTGCTTGTAACATAACCTCTCATGCACTGTGTGCCAGCCATTATTGTGGCCATTGAGAACTTTGACAGCAACTTAAATAGGTTGCATGTTGCCATCCCTAAAAACATTAGTTATGAGACCTTTATAAACATTATCAAATCCTCCTCTCCCGAACACCCTGTCTTGCCTGAAATTCCCAGTGATTTTTTTGCAGTTCCTCGAAGGTGAATGCAAGTATGCAACCAAAGGATTGACTACAAGATGGCAGTGGAATGATTGGTCTCATCGAAAATGTGTTATCCCTCAGGAACATGTGGAGACTCTAGATTCTCACAACCAGCCTTCTCGTAGTGAACATTCAGCTTAGGTCTCCATTCCCAGAAGTCGCTACTTACTGAAGCATTGTTGGATTCATCTGGTAAACCTGGGATCTACACCTTACCACTAATTGATGATGATCCACTTTCAGTTGCTGCAATAGTATCAAGTTCATCATCTCCAATTACATAGCTATCATGCTTCCCACTCAAGGCCTTTGAGTTGGTCTTCTTTAGTCCTCTAAGGGGTTGAACTCGCTGATGCTAGCGGATCTTGAAAACCCACTTCTATGTTTTAATCTAGTAGAGAAATTGGAAGCTTTCTACAAGAATTTGAGGCTCTATTTATTTCTTAATTAGTACATAGACCAAAACCCATTTTTCTAATTCCTAATTAGCAACTTTAAACGTTAATCTCTAAAGTATATACCAAAATCATTACTCTTAATTAATAAAGATTATAAATGTTTAACGTGTATGGAGTGTAAACCTTGAACTGTTACTCTTACATCGTAAACCCTATGAACCTTAATTTATAGTCTAAACTTTAAACCATAATTCTAAATCCTAAATGTTACTCTACAATTTTTTTTTGAAAAAGTGTAGCTTTCATTCAATTACGAACCATGGCCAAGCAAACAAATGTTGGTGAGTACATCATCAATCCACTCCAGAGAGTCCAAAACAATAAACGGTTCGAGAAAAGAGATAGAGTGCTTAGCCAAGACATGAGCCACCCTATTTCGTTCTCTCCTCACAAAACAAACCTTAAAATTAGGACGACGAGCTAGGATTGCTTTACACACTCGGATGATATCGCCAAACTCTGTGGCATCTTCAATGTTTGATTGCAGTGTTCCAGTTGTCACCTGAGCATCGGTCTCTAACGTCACCTCCCTGAGATCGTCCTGCTCTGTCCAACTAAGGGCTTCCAGCAACGCCCGCCTCTGCATCTTAGCTACTCCATCGTCCACCCCATGACAACAGTCTGTACTTCTCGACTTGCCCTCTATCACCTCTAATCACCATGCCAGCACCAGACCTATTTTCTCTCGCATTTATGGCAGCGTCAACATTACACTTGAAAGCTCCTTGGTGTGGAGGATGCCATAAATTACAGCCCCTAGTCTCCACCTGTGCACTTCTTGATTGGGGAAAATCTCGAGCTGCCAACCATTCACTCAATGTATCCCTCCCAAGTCGAATCACCCAATCTGCAGTAGACTTTTTCTGAGACCATACGCGATTATTTCGCTAATTCCACAGACTCCACAAATCATCATTGTATCATGTACGACAACTTCTGGATTTGAATCAATAAAGTGCAGCAGCCAATCCACGAAGCCAGTCCTTCCGATCATTCCAATTTCCACAACCCTCTTTCTATCAGTAGCTGTCCAACACTCTTGAGCAAAAGGGCAAATAAGGAAAAGGTGTCATGCAGTCTCCAAATCAGGTTCACAGGTTCCACACTCACCCGATAAGTAAACACCTCTCCGAAAAAGTGATTCCTTCGTCGGGACCACTTCTCTCCCCAAACGCCAAATAAAGTGCTTTGTTTTTGCGGTAGTCGCACCCTCCACAAAGCTGACCAGCTTCCATCCACCGTCAAATGTTGCCGATTAATTACTTTCTCAAAATAAACACGATAAACAGACCTTACCGAATAAGTTCCATGTTTCCCAAAGTGCCAAACAAGTTCATCCTCCCTCCATTGACGTGGAAGAGTCATGCTGAGGATGATTGTCGCATCCCTGTCATTGAAAATAGTTCGAACGCCGGAAATCATCAAATCTACAACGTTCAGGTCCTCAAGGCCCGACTGAACAGGAGTCATGGGTTTAAAGCTCTCATCATCACGTAACCAAGGTTGAGACCAAATATTAATGTGCTCTCCGCTTCCAATTTTCCAACAGGTACCATTCTGAACAACAATATGAGAAGACCAAATGCCTTTCCTCACTAGCTCAGGGATGATTCTTCTTGAGCCGACAAGAAACTTCCTTTTGGAAAATATTTCGCTTTGATGACTTTTGTAACTAAAGCATTTGGATCGTAGATAAATTTCCAACCTTGTTTTCCTAACATTGCAAGATTGAAACCCTTTAGATCTTAGAATCCGAGGCCACCATGCTCCTTTCTCATACAGAGATGCTCCCACCTCATCCAAGTCAACCCGCCTCCTCCGACGCCTTTCGTACCCCACCAAAAACTATTCATCATCCTCTCAAGCTCCTCCGTCAAGGTTTTTGGGATTAAGAATGCATTCATACAATAGGCAGGTATAGCTTGCAACACCGCCTTAACAAGTACCTCCCTTCCTCCATTTGACAGAAATCTACCCCTCCAACTCTGAATTTTCCACCACACTCGATCCTTGATATAAGCGAACACTTGTCATTTCTTCCGTTCGACAAGAGAGGGTAACCCTACCTGCCAGTATTAAGCAGACTAGAGATGCCAATGATTACAAAGACACCCTCTTGCAGCACATTACAAGTGTTCTTACTGAAAAAATACCTGACTTTTCATAACTGATCGCTTGACCGGATGCCTTCTCATAAGTATGGAAAATACATTTAAGTTTCCTTGCTTCTTGAATTGTCACTCTATAGAAAAAGAAACTATCGTCATTGGAAAAAAGGCGGGAGATGCAAGGTGCGCCTTTACACACTTTCGTCCCATGGATCCTGCCATCCTGCTCCGCGACCGTCATCATTGAAGAGAGCCCTTCTGCACATAAAAGGAACAAGAAAGGAGAGAGCGGGCATCCTTGTCTCAATCCTTGTCCCGGCACCACAGGCCCAACTTTCTCTGAATTGACCAGAATTTTATTTGTAACACCCGTCCCGAATCAACCCGGTGAAACCCATGGTTGAACCGTTCTTGAGTATTACTAAGCGATAAAACAACATAATTCATAAATGAAATCAAGCTTTGATTAAAACCGACAAAGAGGCCTCCAATAATCCGTGAAAACCACAAAGAAATCGTGTACAGTCTCATCCCAACATAAAACCATAAAAACCAACATAAACTCGAAAGTTGCATAAATCCATAGAAAATCCCCCAAAATATCCAAAGTCAACTGAAATATGAAATAGGTCAACTCCAAGTAGGCTCCAGTCTTCACCTCATAGCTTCAGTCCAGAACTTCTCGAAAATCCACCCTCAACTCTGAACACCGACACCACTCTCACTAGCCACGAGATCCTGAAAGGGAGAAAGCGGATCAATTTCCTATTGAAATTGAGTGAACCCACCGGGCCTACCTACACGTTGGCCTATTCTATGGATCGGTTCCAACTCCGCACAAGTCATACAACAATGGAACCAACCCAACTCCTTTCCATATTTTATTTCCCTAAAAACAGTCTAGGTGATCACGTTGGTCAGTTCTCGTTCACATGCACAAATCTAGCAATAGCATACTATTGATAATACACCAATCGGGTGATTCTTGGCGCGTGAAGCGCGTTGCATTCTCTGAACTTTTGAAGGCATTCTGCTAGGTTTCTGCGCCGTCGGTGCCTTCATCGGATGGCAAAATCTGACCCGTCCTCCTCTCGGCTGTGGTCGGATGTGGTCTTAAGGACGATATGGAGCTTTCCTTCGTGAAAGAGTCGCTGACCTCAGTGGTGGAGGGAGTCTTGCAGATCCCGGAAGCTGTAGTTCAGAAGGGGCTCGATCGGATGAAAGGTGCATTGGTAGGACAGTTTGTGGGCGTCGGTCCTCCTGTCAAGGTTGTAAGATCGACCGCGAACTGGCTTTGGGGTTACGAAGGGCCGGTGGAGGTATCTCTTATCTCTGAGGGTTTCTTCTTATTTGAGTTTGCATCGGAAGAGCTTCGAGATTGGGTTTTGCGGAGGTCTTGGCACACCCACAAAGCACCGATGATTATCCGTAAGTGGTGCCCTGGGATTCGTCCGGTTGACATTGCTAAGGAGAAAACATCGGTGTGGATTGAATTTGGGGGTATCCCTCCGGAGTTGCTGTACCCTGAAGGAGTTAGCTGGTTGGCTAGCCAATTTGGGAGTCCTATTAATCGGTTTGTTCGGCAAGGTTTCAATGCGAAAGTCTGTTTTCTTCGTGAGGATGCTCCGCTGGAGAAAACTGAATTAAAAGTGGCCATGCGAGGTTCGGGGATGGCTACAATTAAGGTAGGTTTCCCAAACTTCCGGGTGTTGAGGATGTTAAAGGAAAAGCTTATACCCATCAGAAAATTGCTGATAGGAGTAAACTCGTAGACAATGTTCCTGAGTCTCCTTCGAGAGAGAAAGGATCACCTGAGGGAGCTCCTAGTAAGCCTGATGGAGGGGGGGAAGGCAATTCCTCCGAGCCTTTTGCTGAAGGGGAGGGGGGACCTTTTCAACAAGGGGAGTCTACTGAAACTCTTGTAGTGGAGGGACTGCCTTTGAGCTCTGAAGCTTTGAGTTCTGGTAAGAAAAAGAAGAAAAGAAACCGTAAGGGAAAAAAGACTGCTGATGATGCGGGTGCCCAGCAGCCCATAGATGATGCTGCTCTTGGCTCATCAGACAATGAGGATGAAACCTCCTTCGAGGGGACAACTTCACCTGAGAACAAGAGTAGTATGCCTGCTGGAGGGGGGTTGGTCAATGAGACCGAGTCTTCTATGCAAGAGGAGGTCTCAACCAACCAACAGGGGGCAGCTGAAGCTGTTGTGGAGGTGCACCCCTGAGCCCTGTAAATCCTGCTACTGAACGGGGGAATGATAGTTTTGGCCCCGCTCGGATGGTTACTTTTGGGGAGTTCACAGAAACAGTGTTATCGCCGGTAAAAAAAAATGTGTTGACAAGGCAGCAGCACAATAAAACCCGTCGTAAATGAAGCTCTGGATATTGAACATTAGGGGGTTCAACAGCCCTGGTAAGTTTGATATTTTGCAGTCTTATATAGCTAGTAATAATATAGATATTATAGCTCCTTTGGAACCTCGTATTAGAGAGAAGAATGTAAAAGGGATATCCGATGCTCGTTTTAAAGCATGGAATTATCAGTTTTGCTATGAAGGTGACTTAGGGAAAATATGGCTCCTATGGAAACCTGATGTTCCGCTTCAAGTCATCTATTATGCTCCGCAGTTTGTGCACTTTAAGATTAATCTCCCTGCAGGATTTTTTGGTACAATTGTTTATGCAGTGAATGATATTCAGAGGAGAAGGGTTTTATATGACAGTTTAAGTAAGTTGAATGTTACTACTGATCCCTGGTTCATTGGTGGGGATTTTAATGCCATATTAGACTCCAGTGAAGCCTCAAATCGGCTTAGCTGTTTCACTAGTATGGATGATTTCAAAGGCTTTGTCAGGGATTGTCAGTTAGAAGAACATGTTTCAACTGGTCCCTTATTTACCTGGGTCAACAATCGGACTAAAGAGCCTATTGCTAGGCGTCTTGATCAAGTGCTGGTCAATGGAAGTTGGCATAATTCTTTTCCGAGGAGTCTTGTTGAGACTATTTCTAGTGCAGGTTCTGACCATTGTGCTATGAAATTCTCTACAGGGGCTGAATTAAGTAGTCAGCCGAAGCCATTCAAATACTTTAAATCTTGGTTTCATCATAAAGATTTTGCTGGTATTTTGAGGAAAGTCTGGGCGGTCAGAAATACTAATACACCCTTTTATCGCCTTTATGGAAAGTTAAAAGACCTGAAAATTGAGCTGAAGAAGCTTAATAAGAGGGAATATTCTTAGATCCATGAGAGAGTGCTTGCTAAAAGAACTGAAGTGGCTTTTAGGCAAAGTGAGGTGATGCACCCAAATATTGGTGTATTTAGTCCCACATTAGACGACATTTTCATTGTGCTTTTGTCGTGATTAGATGAGATATTGATAATAATTAGTTTGTTTTCTCTCATTTGCCCATTGGATCGTATTACGTTGTTTTGCATGTTTTTAATGCATTTCAGGATATATACAACATTGGAGATCGAATCAAACAAATCATGGAACAACATGAAATAAGCAAAATCAAATTCACTCGGGCGAATTTTAGCTCACATATGAACTTATCGTATGTATTGTGATGTGCGCCTATTACATAAAGATTATTGGGCTAATGAGTTTAGCCACCAAACATGGCCCAATTAATCATCACCTCATTTTCATCATTAAAATGAATTGGATTAAAAGGGATGGCGTTATTTAGTTTGGTCCAAAGAAGCAGAAGGTATTAAGTGAATTAAGTGGACTTTGGCTTGGATGTGGGGCCCATCAGATCAAGGAGCAGAGAAATAAAAAAGAAAGTTCGACAATTGCAGGGGATTAAGCTCGGCTGGGAGAAAGAAACAGGGGAGGCGGCAGCAACAGGAATTAATTCCCAATCATCATTCGGCTAGGGGGATAACGGACAGCGAGTACGGAGAGTACAGAGGAGAGAGCGTACAACGAGGACAGAGGAAAATAGAGGCAGCGAGGATTAGCTCAGGAGTTCTAAAGATTCGTCAGGATTAGGTCTACTCGGAGTAAGATGTCTTCTTCTCCAGTTTTCTTTTCCCTTGTATCTTTGATTTCTTCTTTTGCTATGTCGAGTTAAACTCTTTAGGGTTGTTTAGATTAGATGAAGCGTTAGCCAGAATTTTGTATGTATGATTTCGGGTTTCTAACCCGTTTATGTTAATCGATGTTCTTTCAGACTTAGATGCGATTTCTCCTAAACCCTAATTTAAGCTTTTTGATTCTGGCAACCTGATCAATTGTTAATTTCTGAGTTTATCTTTGATTTGCGGATCTGACCATGAACGCATTTCATTCTAGAGTTTAGGAGGTCGTTAGGTTCCCCAATATCTTGACCATAGGATTGGAAGAACCTAATCTCTTTGCATGAATTTGTGGCATTTCACTGTTCTTGTTCGTTCTTGATTTCTTGCGAGTTAGCTTGACCATAGGAGCTTGTAGGTTTGATAGAATAGAATCTCTACGGCCTGACCATGGAGTAGAGATTACAAAAGGAATTGCCGAGTCGTCTAGTTTGTTGAATTTCTTCGATTGCATAGTTTCATCCATCTTAACCGAACTAGCGTGGATTCGAGTCTGAACAACCGCCTTAGTCTATCTTTGAAACCCCAACTTGTTTAATTGTTTATTTGTTTCATTTGCATTCTTAGTTTAATTAGTTCAAACTCTTTCACAAAACCAAACGACAAAACTCCGAATAGCTTATTCCACATTCGTTGAGTAATAGAAACAGAAAGACCCTTGGGAAATAACGATCTCGCTAGAGCGATCTAGTGAGTAAAACTAGTGTGCATTAATTTGCGCATCAAGTTTTTGGCGCCGTTGCGGGGACTTTTCTTTTTCTAGGAAAGGCATTGTGCGTTTTAAGCTTTTCATTCATTCTTTTATCATCTCTTATCTCCCACATTTTTATACTACTTGGTATTTCTTGTTTTTGGTGTTTCAGGCAAGATTGCAGGTACGGAAGAAAGAAGACAGAGTAAGCGCATAGCTGACAAGGGCAGAATTTTCTACACTCAGTTCGGCACTACTCCTGTACCTCCTCCTCCCGCCAAGACACCTAAAGCAAGGAAGAACCACTTCACATCTTCATCCACACCTTCACCATCCACCATTGCTACCGCAGACCCTCCCTCAGATCCTCCTATTCAACCGGAGATAGAAATTATGGCGGCGGAAAGGACATTGAAGGATTACGACCGACCGACCATCGATGGGACATCTTCGAGCATCCAGATTCCCAACACGGGAACTCGGAATCTGCACATTCCATCTCACTTGATCAATATGATTCAAGCGAACGGGAACACTTTCTCTGGAGGTGTTAATGAGGACCCGAATGCTCATGTGAGGAACTTCTTGAGGCTGGCTCATACAGTCTCCAACAATGAAGTGGATCATAATGCAGTCAAGCTTCAGCTTTTTCCGTTCACTCTGAAGGGTCAAGCAGAACTTTGGTTGTATGATCACCCGACGAATCACTTCACTACATGGGATGGTCTGGCTAAAGCATTCCTGGAAGAATTCTTCTCCCCTTCCAGAACAGATGCACTCAGAGCACATATCGCAGGTTTCGAGAGTGGATCAGAGGAGAACTTCTATGAGGCTTGGCAGAGATATTTAGGGCTTCTCCGGGCTTGTCCTCACCATGGATGGGATGATTATAACAAGTTCTCTACATTCTTCCGTGGCCTGGACTATGGGAAGAAAAAGGAGTTCTCTCTACAGCTGACTATGGACTTGAACGACATGACCGCAACCGCGGCCTTGGATGCTTGCAAGAGTTTTGCCATGCAAATCAAATCTCTCATGCAAGTTAACCCAATGAAGATGGACAACAGACATTCAGAGATTAAGAGGTTCTCCATTGATTCATCATACCCTGTTCCCACAGTTCCAGCACCAGTGGATATTGTTAGAAGTCAGTTGGAGTTGGATAACTCGACTCTGGAGATGGAAGTACAGAGGTTGAAGCATGAGTTGGGAAGTGCTCAGATAGCTCCCGCACCGGGTGTTCCTTCAGCTCCACCGCCAGGGTTCAAGATTCTTTCTAGAACCACTGCTCCCTCTGCTTCTACGGCGGGACTGTAGCAGTAGTCACCGCCCCAAGTTCAAACTGTGGTGTTCCAGATCATACAACAGAGAGTTGCAATTGGAAGTTTGAGGGTAACCCACACCAACAACAAGAGGAGGTTGATTATGTTGGGGGACAGAACCAAGGGAATTACCAAAACCAAAACAATAATTTTAGAAATTCCAATGGTTACCAGAATCAAAACTCCAATGGCAGAGCAGAGGGAACTGGAACAACAACCAGAATCAGAATCAGTTTCAGGGAGGAAATCAAGGGGGTCACCAAAGGTATAATGGGAATCAAAATCAGAATTCCCAATGGCAGAACAGAGGAGGCTGGAATAACAATCAGAACCAGAACCAGAGCCAGAACTAGAACCAAAACCAGAACCAGAACCAGAATCAGAACAACAATGGTGGTTCGAGCTCTTATGCGCCTAAGACCTATTCCGATATCATGTTGGACAAGATTTTTGCTGAAACCCAATCAAACAAGAAGGACATCTCACACCACGACTCTTCTCTCCAGAAGCTTGCGAATCAGGTGGCAGGAATCACAAATCTGCTTAAGGAGAAGGGTATTGGATCTCTACCTACCACCACTCTCCCTAATCCAAACCAGAATGAACATGTGGGAGCTGTGGAAACAAGGAGCGGGAAGAAGCTGACAGATATTCCCATGAAGCAGGTGCCAACTCTAATTCCTCCCCCTCATCTCATTGAAGAAGAGGACGTGGAGGAAGAGGAACAAATTCAGCAGCCAGATAAGGAAGAGATACGGTTATTCCCTCATCTCCTATACCGGTTGCTAACCCTCACAAGCCTAGGGCACCTTATCCTGCCAGGCTTAATAAGGATCTCTACGATGCTCAGTACCAGCTATTCCTGAAGATGCTGAACAGAGTTCACGTTGACATGTCGATGAAGGAGATGATTGTGACGATGCCGAAGTTTGCCAAGTACATGAAGATGCTAGCCACCAACAAGTTGAAGTTGCAAGAACTTTTAGCTCTCACGGAGGAAGAACAAGCGGACTTCCCGGAGCTATTTGAAGACTTGGAGCTTAATGAGGAGGTATCAACCATTGTGCTAAACAAGCTTCCTATTAAGCGCCGCGATCCAGGTTCGTTCACTCTACCTTGTCGCATTGGTACTTTCCGTGTTGGACGTGGTTAGCAGATCTAGGAGCTAGCATCAATGTCATGTCATATAGCTTAGCTTCTGATACAGGAATGCTTGATTTTAAACTAACTCGCATGAACGTAAAATTAGCTGATAAATCTTCTGCTGTACCTAGGGGGTATTTTAGAGGATGTTATTCTTGAAGTTGGTCCATTCAAGTTTCTTACTGATTTTGTCGTGATTGATGCTCATGCTGATATGCCGTTGATTCTTGGTCGTCCATTCTTGTATTCAGTCGATTCTCTCATAGATGTGCAAGGTGGTACTATAACTCTTAGGGTAGGAAAAGTGCATGCTACATTTCGTCTAATAATAGCATTCAATTTCCTCACCACTATGATGATTTGTGTGCTGTTGAAGAAACTGTGACTGTGCTTTCTACCTTTGTTTTTACTAACCTAGTGAGTGAAGACTTGCTAGAGAAGTGTATTGTTTCTGGTCAGTTTGTTGATGCAGAAGCAATCCGGGATGAACAAGTAGCATCTATGAGCATTTATGAAGAAGAGGAATATGTGGACCTGGTTCCGCAAACTGCTTTCACATCGCCACCGGAACGTCGACTCTTGACTTCATATGAAGAAGCTCCGGAACTTGAGTTGAAGGATCTGCCTCCAAACTTAGAGTATGCATATCTGGGAGAGGACTTTAAGCTTCCGATCATAATTAATTCGACCCTCACTCAACCTCAGAAGGATGAGCTCGTACGGCTGCTCAGGAGGCATGTGCGTGCTATTGCTTGGAGGGTGACAGATATAAAGGGAATTCATCCTTCCCACTGTATGCATCACATCTTCCTCGAGGAGAACCAGAGACCTGTTAGACAACCTCAATGACGTCTTAATCCAAAAATGATGGAGGTTGTAAAGAAGGAGGTGATCAAGCTTCTGGATGCTGGGATTATTTACCCCATCTCTGATAGTAACTGGGTGAGTCCGGTTCATTGTGTGCCTAAGAAGGGAGGCATCACCGTGGTTCCTAATGCAGTGGGGGAGCTCATCCCTACGAGGACAGTTAACAGATGGAGAGTCTGTATTGATTACAGACGATTAAATGATGCTACAAGGAAAGACCATTTTCCCTTCCTTTCATTGATCAGATGTTGGAGCGCTTGGCGGGTCATGCGTATTACTGTTTCTTGGATGGGATGTCCGGGTATTTTCAGATTCCCATCGCACCGAATGATCAAGAAAAGACCACCTTCACATGCCCGTTCGGTACTTTTGCCTACCGCAGAATTCCTTTCGGACTCTGTAACGCGCCAGCTACGTTTCAGAGATGCATGATGGGTATCTTCGATGAGCTCATTGGAGATGATGTGGAGGTATTTATGGATGATTTCTCAGTTTATGGACATTATTTTGAACATGGCTTGCAGAACCTTGAGAGAGTCTGATGAACCTAAGATCGTTGTTCGGGTTCAAACAAATAACTAACAAAGCTAACAAGCTAGGGTAGATCGTATTCCACGGGCCTTCTATGATTGACTACTCCAAAAACTAGCAATTTATTCGGATGCAAACAAGTTGTGCGTGGTGTGAGTTCCACGACTTCTAATTTTAAGAAATGCAGAGAAATTTAAAAATTAAACTAAAGCAGATTGGAAATTAGGGTTAAAAACAAGGATGACAGACGAACTTAGACTTTGAATCCCCCTTCGTTCCCCAGAGCATTGGCAATCAACAGATCAGCGGATTTCGATTCTCATTCAATCAATTACTAAGACACCACCATAACTCCTAACCCTTAGGTTTAAGACCGGCGAACGTTCGCTCGATCCATTCTAGCTACAAAGATTAATTAGTCGCCCGGGTACGATCGCCTCTCGCAACGACTTAACTTAACTGGTGCAATTACTAATGATTTATGAGTTACTCTTGCAGTGGATTAACCCTAACCGGTTCCTACGAAAGGCACGCTCCAATTATAAGGTTAATTGTTCAATTTGATGTTCTAAAGTAAGGCGAGCGTTCGCTTCTATCCTTAGCTTAACAAGAATCTAATCTAGGTGATCAATCCAGACAAGAAACATGAACAATGAAGAACAAATCAAACATGAAAGAGAAACTGATTGAATTTCGAATCTAATCACCGCCGATCCGTTACCGCTTTAAAGCCCTGGGTCACTTAGGGTTCATCTAGTCTAAGCTCTAACGAGTTTAGCTACTCATGTTTATCACAAAAGAATCTAAGACAAAGAAAGAGTTCATCATCCAGAGGAAGAACAGAAAAGAATCTGAAAAACCTAATTTAGACGACTCTGACAGACTTCAATCTTCGGTAAACTGCACTCCTAGCTCCGAGTCTCCGAGGTGGAAGGGATGGCGTCACGATCTCTTTCCGGCTCTTCGAACTCTAACTCTTCGCTCCAGAACTTCAGAGGATTCTTCGAATTCTGATTACGAAAAGTATATTATGATGTCTCTCCTATGTTGGGCCGCCGGTTAAGTATTTATACTTAACCCTAGTCCAGCCGGATTTGCCTGATATTTTCGCCGAAAATAACAAGGTATTTTCGCCGAAAATTATAGTGTAAATGGATGGCCCTTCGGTTGCATTCTCCTGTGATTTTCGTTTCGGGTCGAAAACTTATCTATTTCGCCGAAAATTTCCTTCAGCCGGCGGCGGTCGATTTGTGCTGATATTTTCGCCAAAAATACTAGGGTATTTTCGGCGAAAATTCCTTTGTAAACCGGGCAGGAATTTTCTGAACTTGGTTGGCTCCTTTGATCGATTCCGGTGCAATCCCTCGAGGTTCCAACGCCTTAGACATGACCTTGGCTACTTTATTTGACGCAAAAACCTATGCTAACATAAAAACACTAGAAAACCATCAAATAGACCCGAAACGGGCCAAGGTAACACAAATGGCACGAGATAGGGCAATCGATTGAATATTCGTTATTCTACCCTAAAAACCATGTCTTAAGCAAAGAAATGTCGCTTAAATGAGGCTGATAATTACGTCAAATCGAGTGTCATCAGAGTCCTTAAGAGATGTGAAGCCACAAATTTAGCTCTTAGCTGGGAGAAGAGCTATTTCATGGTGACGGAGGGCATTGTGCTTGGGCACAAAGTTTCGAAGAAGGGTATTGAGGTTGATCCGGCGAAGATCGACACCATTGCCAAGCTACCGCCTCCCTCTTCCGTCAAAGCAGTAAGAAGCTTTCTGGGTCATGCAGGGTTTTTAGGCGGTTTATCAAGGATTTTTCTAAAATCACATTGCCTATGACTCGATTACTAGAGAAAGAGGTTCCTTTCCTCTTTGACGAGAAGTGCATGACAGCTTTCGAGACTTTGGGGAATAAGCTTGTTTCAGCACCTGTAGTTGTAGCTCCGAATTGGAAACTGCCATTCGAGCTTATGTGTGATGCGAGCAATTATACCGTTGGAGCGGTCTTTGACGGTAGTCTTTGCCTTTGATAAGTTCCGCTCCTATCTTCTTTTTGCTAAAATTACTGTCTTCACAGATCACGCAGCTATCTGATATCTTATGAGCAAGGCGGATGCTAAGCCAAGGTTAATCCGCTGGATTCTTCTCTTGCAAGAGTTTGATTTTGAGATCCAAGACAAGAAGGGGTCGGAGAATGTGGCTGTGGATCATTTGTCACGATTGGAGGAGCACGAGCAGAGTTCTGGTGATAATTTAGCGATCCGGGAAACTTTCCTGGAAGAACACCTATTTGATATAATGATAAAAGAGGCAGAGGGTCCTTGGTTTGCAGATCTCGCTAATTATCTAGCCACTGGTGAAGTAAGGACGGACTTCTCCCATCAAGAAAGGAGGAAGTTTTTTTACAGAGGTTAAGAAGTACTTCTGGGATGATCCTTATTTGTTTTGGATTGGCTCTGACGACATCATCCGGAGGTGCGTAACTCTAGCGGAGGCTGGAGACATAATGGAGCATTGCCATTCTGGACCTGTCGGTGGCCATCATGGAGCAAACCGAACTGCTCGGAAGATCTTGGCTTCTGGATTCTTCTGGCCTACCATCTTCAAGGATTTCCAGGATTTCATCAAGGCGTGCGATGCATGCCAACGGGCGGGTAAGATCTCTAAACGCGATGAAATGCCTCAACAAGTGTCTGTGGTTGTTGAAATCTTTGATGTGTGGGGGATAGATTTTATGGGTCCTTTCACTCCGTCTTTTGGTAACAAGTACATACTAGTGGCTGTGGATTATGTATCGAAGTGGGTGGAAGCGCAAGCTCTCCCCACTAACGATGCCCGAGTTGTTGGAAAATTCCTCAAGAAGCTGTTTTCTCGTTTTGGTGCACCTAGGACAATCATTAGCGATCGTGGAACTCATTTTCAGGGTCAATTTGATAAGGTGTGCCAGAAGTTTGGTGTTACCCATCGTTTGTCCATGGCTTACCACCTTCAAACGAGTGGTCAAGTCGAGGTGTCAAACCGGGAATTGAAACGGATTCTTGAGAAAACCGTCGATCAATCCTCTAAGGATTGGTCCACCAAGCTTGATGATGCGCTTTGGGCATATAGGACGGCGTTTAAAACGCCTATAGGGACCTCCCCATATTTTCTGGTATATGGGAAAGCGTGTCATCTGCCAGTAGAGCTCGAGCACAGATCCTACTGGGCCCTTAAGCTACTGAACCTGGATGTTAGTCTTGCAGGTGAAGAAAGGAAATTACAGGTATTGGAGCTTGAGGAATGGAGGAACCGAGCTTATGAGAGCTCGAAGATTTACAAGGAGCGTACCAAGAAGCTCCACGACTCACGCTTGAAGGGAAGCAAGGAGTTTAAAGAAGGGGATCAAGTGCTCCTTTACAATTCACGGCTGCATCTCTTCCTGGGCAAGCTTAAGTCTCGTTGGATGGGTCCATTTACGGTGTCTAAAGCTCTTTCTCATGGGGCCGTGGAAATTTTCAAGGCCGGAGAGGAACCCTTTAAGGTAAATGGTCATCGTTTGAAGCTATATGTGGCTGGTGCGTTCATTGGTGTAACGGAGAAGGCTAGTCTCGAGGCACCGTAAACCAGGTATCGTCTAGCTCAAAGATGTTAAAGAAAGAGCGCTTCATGGGAGGCAGCCCATGTCTGGAGTCTCTTTTGATTTTTGAGTCAGTTTTCTATGTGCTGTTTGTTCCTATTGTGTTTGTTCATTGTGTATGTCGTCTGTAGCACCCCAACCTTTTCTGACAAGATATTGTCCGCTTTGGGCCCAGCCCTCACGGATTTGTTTTTGGGTGTTGGTGGGATTCGAACCCATGACCTCCTCCTCTCGAGATCAAACCCCCACCACTACACCACAAAACGCGTCATGTCAGTTAAGGTTGAACCATTCCACATAGCCCATGGATCTCCCCCGTGCTTTGTCGATGTGGGATTTGCCTAGGATGTCACATACACCCCCCTCAGGGACTCAACGTCCTCGTTGAGGTTTGCCCCACCATCGTTCAAGAGGGACGGGGAGAGGCTCTGATACCACTTGTAGCACCCCAACCTTTTCTGACAAGATATTGTCCGCTTTGGGCCCAGCCCTCACGGATTTGTTTTTGGGTGTTGGTGGGATTCGAACCCATGACCTCCTCCTCTCGAGATCAAACCCCCACCACTACACCACAAAAGCGTCATGTCAGTTAAGGTTGAACCATTCCACATAGCCCATGGATCTCCCCGTGCTTTGTCGATGTGGGATTTGCCTAGGATGTCACATCGTCATCATTGGTGCTCACCTTGTCTCCTCACCCTCCCATTAGCCAATTCCAGGTACACTGTATCATCCCCATTTTGTTTTGATCCATTGAGGACAATGTCCAGTTCAAGTGTGGGGTGGTCTCGTTGCAATACATGCATTTTGGTTAATTGAGTTCTTGTCGTTAAAAGGGTGGTGATTGTGCTTTGTTTTTCACTCTTTCACTGCTTCCCATTCTCGTTGACATTTAACTTTTCACATTGCTTAATATCTTCTTGGATTTGCTTACGTTTTCCATATGGTGAGATTGATGTGGTGCTTTTGCTTGACCAAATGTATGTGTGAGAACCTGTATTATGACCATCTCCCACTCTTCTTGCTTGAAGTATTCTAGGAACTTGCCATTATCGTGTTAGAGAACAGTTGACTTGTTAATGTGGAAGACTTGGTCTGTCTGATGCTCGAATTCTCTAGTTCAATGCCTTGATCGAATCTAGATAAGGGATCTTTTAATTTTGTATTTTTAATTGTTGTTAATGTTCCCAATCAGAGAAAATCTGAAAAATGAGTGGTTTGGTATTGAAGTTGTGGGTCGATTCATGAGCTGGCATACGTGCCTGCCCATTGCTGAGTCCCAAAGGGAAGTCTCAATGTGGCATTCTTCTTCTAATCTACTCCCGATCGTGGCTGGGGTCTAGGATAACGCGGAATTCCAAAGGTTTCCGGCTGCTCCATACCTAGTAGTATCCACACTGTACCGACCATTCGAAAATAAGACTTGAAAAAAAAGGAAAAAAAGGAAAAAAAAAAAGAAAGAAAGAAAAAACAGAAAAAAGAGGGGAAAAAATGTTCTTTAATTTTGTTCAAGTTGTGTCCCCTTATCTAGCAAGTGTCGGGTTGCGTCCTAGAGTAAGTGTAGCGGAAGTAAGTATTGTCTTGCCTTTACCAAGCCAGGTTGTTCACTAGCTCGTTAAAGTCTTGTTCCTCTTTTACTCTTGTAGAGTTTGGTTTTAACTGTGTGGTCAGTCGGGTAATCCTCTTGCTTGATAGAAGAACCATATACATCATTCTAGGAACCAAGAGGTTTTCGGTTTGTTCATTCAGGTTGGTGCATTGTTGTGTTAGAGTTCTTGCTTGAGGACAAGCAAAAGTTTAAGTGTGGGGTGATTTGATGCACCCAAATATTGGTGTATTTAGTCCCACATTAGACGACATTTTCATTGTGCTTTTGTCGTGATTAGATGAGATATTGATAATAATTGGTTTGTTTTCTCTCATTTGCCCATTGGATCGTATCACGTTGTTTTGCATGTTTTTAATGCATTTCAGGATATATAAAACATTGGAGATCGAATGAAACAAATCATGGAACAACATGAGATAAGCAAAATCAGAATTCACTCGAGCCAAATTTTAGCTCACATATGAACTTATCGTATGTATTGTGATGTGCGCCTATTACATAAAGATTATTGGGCTAATGAGTTTAGCCACCAAACATGGCCAATTAATCATCACCTCATTTTCATCATTAAAATGAATTGGATTAAAAGGGATGGCGTTATTAGTTTGGTCCAAAGAAGCAGAAGGTATTTAAGTGAATTAAGTGGACTTTGGCTTGGATGTGGGGCCCATCAGATCAAGGAGCAGAGAAATAAAAAAGAGAGTTCGACAATTGCAGGGGATTAAGCTCGGCTGGGAGAAAGAAACAGGGGAGGCGGCAGCAACAGGAATTAATTCCCAATCATCATTCGGCTAGGGGGATAACGGACAGCGAGTACGGAGAGTACAGAGGAGAGAGCGTACAACGAGGACAGAGGAAAATAGAGGCAGCGAGGATTAGCTCAGGAGTTCTAAAGATTCGTCAGGATTAGGTCTACTCGGAGTAAGATGTCTTCTTCTCCAGTTTTCTTTTCCCTTGTATCTTTGATTTCTTCTTTTGCTATGTCGAGTTAAACTCTTTAGGGTTGTTTAGATTAGATGAAGCGTTAGCTAGAATTTTGTATGTATGATTTCGGGTTTCTAACCCGTTTATGTTAATCGATGTTCTTTCAGACTTAGATGCGATTTCTCCTAAACCCTAATTTAAGCTTTTTGATTCTGGCAACCTGATCAATTGTTAGTTTCTGAGTTTATCTTTGATTTGTGGATCTGACCATGAACGCATTTCATTCTAGAGTTTAGGAGGTCGTTAGGTTCCCCAATATCTTGACCATAGGATTGGAAGAACCTAATCTCTTTGCATGAATTTGTGGCATTTCACTGTTCTTGTTCGTTCTTGATTTCTTGCAAGTTAGCTTAACCATAGGAGCTTGTAGGTTTGATAGAATAGAATCTGTACGGCCTGACCATGGAGTAGAGATTACAAAAGGAATTGCCGAGTCGTCTAGTCTGTTGAATTTCTTCGATTGCATAGTTTCATCCATCTTAACCGAACTAGCGTGGATTCGAGTCTGAACAACCGCCTTAGTCTATCTTTGAAACCCCAACTTGCTTAATTGTTTATTTGTTTCATTTGCATTCTTAGTTTAATTAGTTCAAACTCTTTCACAAAACCAAACGACAAAAACCCGAATAGCTTATTCCACATTCGTTGAGTAGTAGAAACAGAAAGACCCTTGGGAAATAACGATCTCGCTAGAGCGATCTAGTGAGTAAAACTAGTGTGCATTAATTTGCGCATCATGAGGCTCTGGATGATCCTAGTCCAGTGAATATAGATGCTGCCAGAATTTGCAGAATTGAACTTGCCCAGTTAGAAAAAGATGAAAAGTGTTTTGCTAGATTAAAGTCTAGAGCTCTCTGGATTAGAGCGGGGGATAAGAATACAAGCTTTTTCTTTAAGACAGTTAAAGCTAGGAGTTGCAGAAACACTATAAGGCACCTTAGGGATGAAGATGGAACCCTAATTGATGGCTTTGAGGGGATGAAGAGTATTGTGGAAGGTTTTTACAAAAAGTTGCTTGGTACTAAGGGCTCTGTTGATTACAGTAATGCAGAATGGAATACAGTGGTCACTAGGTTCTTATCTAATGATCAACAAGAGAGTATGGTGGCTCAAGTTACCCCAAGGAGATTATACATGCCCTGAAAAGTATGGGACAGGATAAGGCCCCCGACCCTGATGGATATCCTGTCTCGTTCTACACTCAATGCTGGGAGACAGTGGGTGATGAGGTTATAGATGCTGTGCTCTATTTCTTTCACTCGAGAAAACTTCCAGGGTAGGTTAACTCGGTTAGTCTTACCTTAATCCCAAAAAAGACAAATGCAAGTGAAATTAATGACTACCGTCCTATTTCCTGCTGCAATGTGATTTATAAATTGATTTCGAAAGTGATTGCTAATAGAATGAGTGCAGTTCTCCCAAGTTTGATTGGTCCTTCGCAAGCTGCTTTTGTTAAGAACCGACTGATAAGTGACAACATTTTGCTTGCTCATGAGTTGCTTCGTAATTATAGCACTAAGTCAGTGTCCCCTAGGCCTACGGTGAAAATTGATCTTATGAAGGCCTTTGATAGTGTTGATTGGGGTTTCTTTTGGAAATCCTGAGGCAGATGAGATTCATTGTGCTGTATATCTCTTGGATTGAAAAGTGCCTTACTTCTACTAAGATTGCTGTGAACCTCAATGGTACGTTATGTGGTAACTTTGAAGCTATGAAAGGGCTTAGGCAAGGTGACCCTATTTCCCCTTACTTGTTTGTCATTGTTATGGAAGCCTTAAGTAATATGTTAAATGATGTAGCGGTAAAGGGTTCAATTAGGTACCATCCTCAGTGCAAAGGTATTGTGACTCACCTATGTTTTGCGGATGACCTTCTTGTATTTGCTAAAGGGGATACTGATTCAGTTAGAGGGATTGCCGAGGTTCTGAATACCTTCCATAAGTACTCTGGACTTAGATATAATCCAGAAAAAAGCGAGATCTTCATTGCAGGGGCCTCGATTGATTTGGAGGAGGATCTGGTGAGAGTCAGTGGTTTTCAGAAGGGAGCTCTCCTGTTTAAGTATCTTGGGGTTCCTTTGACTGCTGGAAAACTAAGAAAGGCAGAGTGCAGAGTGCTTCTTGACAAGATCACGAGGAGAATCTCGGATTGGAAAGTAAAGTTTCTATCTTATGCCGGTAAGCTTCAATTAGTTGATTCAATTATAGGGGGGATTCTGCAATATTGGCTTTCTATTTACATTCTCCCTAAAAAGCTCATGGATGATATAGAAGATGTTTGTAATAAGTTCCTCTGGGGGAACTTGATAGTGGAAGAGTAAAGATAGCATGGAAGCACTTGGCAAAGCCAAAAGAAGAAGGGGGAGCTGGTATTAAAGATATAAGAAGTTGGAATATGGCCAATGTTGTGAGACATCTTTGGAACCTCTTTGTGAGGGGAGGGTCCTTGTGGGTGGCCTGGATTAGTAAATACAAATTGAAGGGAAAATCGATTTGGGAGGTCAAAGATAACTATGGATCTTGGATATGGAAAAGAGTCCTGAAATTAAGAACTGATGTGCAGGGGTTCATGTCCATTAATGCTGATGGTGAGTATTGCTGGAAAGGTAAAGTGATGGTGAGATTCAAGCCCTCGATTGTTTGGGCTGATGTTAGAGTGAGATGTAATACTGTCCCCTGGAGTAGTTTAATCTGGTCAGGGTATAGTATACCTCGCTTTAGTTTTGTTGCTTGGCTCATTATGATAGGTAGAACTATTACGTTGGACAAGGTCAGGAAATGGGAGCCTTATGTGGATGGGACGTGTATGCATTGCAAGCGGATAGATGAGAGTAGAAGCCATCTCTTTTTTGATTGCAGGGAGTCTCAGAAGGTTGTGATGGGAGTGCTGCCTGAACTGAGTAGTTGTGCTTGGGATAGTGCTGTCAGTATAGCTTCTTCATGGGGGAGTAGCTCTGTAAGACAGAGGGTGAAACAGTTGAAGTGGATCCTCCTTTTAAACAACATCTGGAGGTCTCGGTGCAATGCCGTTTTTGGGGGGAAACCCTCAACAGCACAGGCTATGATTGAAGGCATTATTAGAGATATCAAGGTTTTTGCCGAGGGTAGAAAGGATGAAAAGTTAATTGTAGAGAGCATTTAGGTCTTCTTTGTATAGAAGTAGTTTTTTCGTAGTCTCAGTCCTTGCTTTGTAGTATGTACATAACTGTTTTTTGATGAAATGCAACCAATTATTCATCAAAAAAAAAAAAATACACCAATCCATAGCACTCACACACAACATCAATATATCACATCCGTCAACCAAGGCACAACCACAAACACAATCACACGAACAATCACATTCATATTATCTAGGTGAGTTATTAGGCGCCAAGGAGTTGTCCACACCACCACCGGCCGGCCGACGCACTTCCCTACCGCATGGGAAGTCCTCGCGCTCCCCTACCGCATGGGGAAAGCATACTCAAAATCCATCATCATCATCCGTCTCATCATCAATCTCATCAATTCCCTTGACACCCATGTCAAGGGGATCCACCCCAATGGATCAGACTCAACAACCAATATCTCGGGTGGGGTAGTGTGGGCTCCTTCCGGTTTTATTTTTCACATGCAATTCTTAACATCACATTCTCAAATCAACACGTCACATCACACCAATCACATCGACCACATTTCATTCACAGTTCATAGCTCGCGACACATCACATCTTCCATGCCCTGTCACAATCACCACACACACATCACAATCAAACAAGGTAACCGGCTAGCTCACCGGCCACCCCCACCTGCAAGTACAAGGGAGGCCATGTCATGAGTCTAGGGGTCACCCACCTGTTCCTCATACTCAGAGCGACCCCACATTGGCAGGGCCACTCTCCTGCATCCACAACTGGCAACTCATAACATCATAGCACTTGCACTCATTTCCCAACCATTCTAACTCTCATTTCTATGTCAATCCATTAATCAGTTCATTTCAGTCCACACCCAACCCATATCATAGCAATCAATGTCAACAATCAAACACGACAATCATCAAAAGCAACCAAGCACATTCACAGTACAGTTTATCCCCTTTTACACTTGTCATTTTCATACATCACCTAGGTTTAATCTAAGTCGAAATTGGAGCTCCTCATACTGTCCAAACTACCTACACAATGCTAATCCCTCACCTGGAATAGAAGACGAGGCTCTAATCGTCTTCTAGTCCCTCAGAAATCTGATTTCCCAACCACCAAACTCGTAGCTTTTCCCTTCCTCACTGCTCACGACCTACACCCAGAAACCCAAAATGGAGGTTAGGGATCTCTTCTCCTCATCGCTACGAATCCATAGCAACAAACGGAAGTCAATTCCGACCTCTACAGCTCCCGGAATCACCCTTTGAAGATTGCTAGAAGTTGGTTTATCAAAGAATTTCGCGGAGAGAGAAAATGAGTTGAGACTTATGGATTTCCGTGCAAATCCGTCCTTTTATATGCAGGTCAAGAAACACGGCGTGTTTCATAAAACATGGCGTGTTTCTTTACACTACACAGCGTGTTTCTTAAGACACGGCTGTGTACCATGCACTGGAAGTTTCAACGAGAATTGCACGAATTAGTGCACGACCGTGTATCTCACAACACACGACGTGTTTTATAACACACGGCGTGTTTTATAACACACGGCGTGTGTTCTTCACAGTCCAGCACACTCACTTGTATCTTCAACCTGACTTAAACCCGAACGTCCTGAACCTCAATGGGACCTCTCCAGCACTGATTCCAGCACTCTGGTCAACCGAACTTGAGTCTCAACCCGTTTGGTTGGGCGGGGATGTTACAGTATTCTCCACGGATCTAACACACATCATCATCCAATCAATCCATCTCTCCGCAAACCCCATAGTTCTCATTACTGCTTCCAGGTATCTCCAAGAAACCCGATCATATGCTTTGGAGATGTCGATCTTCACTACCACCTCCCCAATTTTAGCTTTGTAAAGACGCTTCATGTGATGTAAAGATTCGAAAGCCACTAGCACATTGTCAATTATTGATCTGCCTCGAATGAAAGATGACTATTCCGGAGAAATAATACTAGGCATCACCACACGTAGCCTGTTTGCAAGGACTTTTGCAACAATCATGTAAAGCACGTTGCACAAGGAAATTGGCCGAAGATCTCTCATATTCTCTGGTACCACAACTTTTGGTATAAGGACAATATCATTCGTTGTACCTCACTTGAAAGCCGACCTTCGGTCATCCAAGCTATGCATGGGTAAAATAAATCATCGCCTATTAATGGCCAGAAGGCTTGGTAAAAGCCTAGGTTAAATCCATCAGGACCAGACGATTTATTCGGATTCATGTCAAACAAGGCCTCCTTAAATTCATCTTTGTGAAAGGGCGCATAAGTGATTCATTAGCAGCTGCTGTAACTCGTGCATGTATACACCCAACCACCCATCAATATGAACTTCTTCGCCTTGAAATAGATTATGAAAATATGAAATCGCCACCTCTCCCATTCCCACATCATCATCGCCCACGTCCCATCATCCTTGAGCAGTCTCGAAATTTTCTTTCGTTTCCTCCTCCCGCTTGCAGTTGCATGGAAATAACAAGTGTTTAAATCCCCATCTTTGAGCCAAAACTGATTGGCCCTTTGTCGCCAATAAACTTCTTCTTTTCTCAACAACTCCAACAACTCTCTCCTGCTTCAGCTCGGTCATCCGCACGCAGTCTTGTAAGTCTCCTATGACAGTTAGAGATATCAGATTTAAACTTATTGTGCATGGTACGTCCCATCTCTTGTAATTCCACATCACACTCTTTCAATTTTTCCTCCATGTTGCGACTTGTTTCTCTATGCCACCAACCTTCGACACTATTTTTAAGACTTGGTTCCCGAAGCCAGCTGTTTCAAAACGAAATTGCCTCCTCCGAGGTCGTTCTCCTTGACTCATTGTATCAAGGAGAAGTGGCGAATGATCCGAAATAGGTGCGATGAGATTGCTTAGCTTTACATTCGGGTTATTACCAAACCAATCATCATTAGCCATTGCTCGATCAAGACGCTCCTCAACATAATTAGGCTTTCCTTTAAATATCTCCCACGTGAAAGGATATCCCTCAAGCGGTACATCCACCAATCCACAATCACCGACGCTTCAAGAAATCCATCCAAAAGGGCTTGTGGGTGAGGGTGTATTCCTCGTTTATCCTTCGGGTTCAAGAGATCATTAAAATCTCTGATGCAAACCCAAGGCGTGTCAACCTTCAAAAGTCGAAGTAGATCCCACGATTCCGTCGTCTGCTTCGTTCAGGGTATCCGTAGAATCCGGTCAGCCGAAGGAAGCTCCATCCTCTTCATGGGCATCAAAATTAATGAAGTTTTGAGAATAATTAACAAGCCATAGCTGATTTGCCTCTCTCCATAACACTCCAAGACCACCACTATGCCCGTCCACGTCCACTGCAAAACTTCCCTCAAATTTAAGTCTCCTCCAAATTTCCTCAATATGTTGCTTGTCACACAAAGTTTCAATCAAGATCACCACATCCGGCCGATGAGCTTTAACAAGCTCATCCACAACTCGAACCGCTTGAGGTTGGCTAAGTCCTCGGCAGTTCCAACATAAAATAATCATTGCGTCGGGCAGGTCCCGGACACCGGGCCTGCCTTCTTTAAGTTTTTAGGATCTGCATCCCTTGCATCGTGACTGCCTCCTCCATCGGTCCCCTCCAGCTGCCACTACCACCTCCTTCCCTCCTTTTCTTTTTCTCCTCCGACAGCTCTACTCCCACTACAAAAAATATACATATGGCGTCGGCTAGCCCGGTTTTTCGCGTCGGTCATAGCCGACGCTAAATACATGCTGCGTCGGTCGATCAGACCGACGCGAATAACGGCGACGCTAAATGTTAGCGTCGGTCGATACAACAACCGACGCCAATAACAACCAACCGACGCCGTGTAGGCCCAGCAACCCACAGATCGGTTAATCGGTCAGGTGGGTCTAGGGTTTTTTGGCGTCGGTCGTGTCCGACGCAATATACTTTCGACCGACGCCAATTCACATGCCCATTTTGCGTCGGTCGTAACCGACGCTAAATGTTAATGACCGAGGCTAAATTATGGGTCCAATTAGCGTCGGTCACGACCGACGCTAAATGTTATTGACCGACGCAATTTACAGATTACAGTTCACCTTTTTCCCTGCTTTCTTATCACTCTCATACTCTTCTAGTGCCAAAACCTGCATACAAAGCACATTTTTCCCTATCCCATTTTCACGACAACCCATTACAAACGGGAAATCTAAAACTAAATTTTACTAAAACAACTAATATACTGATAAAACATCCAACATATAAAACATCCAACATGTGTAAATAACATCCATCCAAAACTAAATAAGCAACACAACTAAGTCTAAGTGTTTAGTCCTATCTACTCATCATCGGTGTCATCCTCCTCATCATCGGTCGCATCCTCATCATCATCGTCTCATACAACCCCTCATCCTCGTCTGCATGATCATCTGGTCTCATCTTCTCCTTCCCCTTTCCCGTCCTCGTGGATGATGAACCTCCATCTACAACCAACTAGATGATGAAAATCCCATTGAACACACAATTAAACACCAACTATAACCCGCAAGAAAATCGCATTAAACACCACCAAGATTATTCATAAACTTTCTCATCCACATTAAACGACATTCCGCATAAAACTATGAATATGGCATTCCTTTGAAGGTACACAATCATAAAAATATTAATTCACTATGAAGACAACATACCTTGTCAGAAGAAGAAGAGAGCAGTAGGCTTTCAAAGCTTCTGATTGTGTGTCTACCTTCAATCATAACATAAAAAATTCATTACCAAACAGCAGTCAAACATAAATTCAATCAGAACATCAAAAATTCAATCAGATTCAATCAGAGCATCGAGGATGTTGTTGGTGCTTTGATCACTGACCTGTAGACTGCTGAGTACGAGAATTCGTACCTCTCCTCAGCAATGTCCCGAAGAAAACTTGTGAATCCTTCAACAAGCTGGTTAACAGAAAAGTTAAAGTTAAGAGTGTACCAAAATATAGTATGAAAGAAGTGTAGTTCAACTGTCAAAATCACTAGACTTGGCCAAAATTCTCGAAAGTCACAACCAACATTCTGCCATACTGAATCAAACCAAGCAAACAAGCTACTTCACACTTAAACACCACCCCATTTTAAGCTATTGGCTAATCTAATATGGTTTGCCAAAATTCCCTTCTTCTTTCCTAATTTTCAAACCTTTAATCACACAAAGGACGTTAATCACAGATCACGAAATATAGCAGTCAAAAAGTAGCAAAACGGCTACTGTAGAGAAATAGAACTCAAACTTGGAAAAGTAGCAATGAGGGCAGAAGCTCCTACCAGATGAGCGAGATGAGGGAGCGATGGCGAGATGAGTGGGGCGAGACGAGCGCGGCGAGGGGACGGCGACGGGCGACGGGGGGCGGCGACGGGGCGGCGGCGACTGAGCGGGCAGGCTTTTCTTTTTTCGGAGAGAGAGAAGAGATGAGTTGTTTCCGCAAGGAATGAGTTGTTTTCGTCGAAGAGGGGCTTTTATATGTGGTGTATTTAGCGTCGGTCATCAACCGACGCTATTTTCCCGTGTATATAGCGTCGGTTATCAACCGACGCTATTTACTTTCTCACAGACGACGAAATAATCCCGTGTATATAGCGTCGGACATACCCGACACCAATCATTTTATCATAACCGACGCTAAATTACCTGTGGTCCAACCAGCAAACGGTTCAGAATGGCATTTAGCGTCGGGTTTTTTTTCCTCATTTAGCGTCGGTTGTTTATTAACCGACGCTATTTACGCGGGTCAACACACACGGCGTATTTGGCGTCGGTCTTTGACCGACCGACGCCATCCTCTTTCGTTTCAACTGACGCTAAATTCCCTGTTTTTTGTAGTGTCCTTCAGCTACTTTCATATATGCATCAACAGCCAACCTTTCCTCCAAGTTATCAAGTGCCACCCTCGCACCGAGATTACCCAGCAGCATACTAACATTCGGGGATCCCTACCAAGCCCCGACACATTGACAGCCAATTGCCCCAAAGCCACTCTCCCTTGACTACTGTCAGTAGGTGCACTTGTCGCTTTTTTTGGTACCAAAAACTGCTCTCCTCCAAGAAGTACCGGCTTCTTATACTCTGCTCGCAACATGACATCCCAATTTCGGACTAACTCATTCTCTGGCGTACTGTAGAAGATCTCACAGTGTCGTTCCACATGACCTATACGCCCACACACATAACATAATGTCGACAGTTTCTCATACCTAAATTTCTCCAGCAGCCACTCACTACCTGGCCTTCGCACCTTCCTCTCCTTCTTGAGCGGCCTTGTGACGTCCATTAAAACCCTAACCCTCATATACGGCGTAGCTGACGAGAAGGTTGTTTTATCGTCGAACGCAACAAAGCTTCCCACAAACTCTCCCAATATTTTCCCAACTCGCTCCGTACAAATGCAGCCGGAAGTTCATGAATCTGAACCCAGAACTCTGTCATATTCAGAGGGACGGTAGTCGGTTGCTCGCCTGGCTGCAAGGCTCTCAGCACCAAAAGAGCGCTATCAAACGTCCACGACCCATGCTGAATCACCCATCGTACGTAAATCAGCTTCATGATAGAACCGGAATAGGATGAGTCTCTGTTCGAAATCTTCAGCCGACATCCCTTTGCCTGGCCGCCAAAGTCCCGCCATACGGTGTTGCATGATGTTGAAATTATAAGCTCTCGTAATCAACATCATGTTGGCCATGCAGAGCTCATATTCCTCCACCTCTTCATTCAAATCGAGGTCTGCCAACTCAATCCCCAATATCCTAACCATCATCGCCTATCTGGTGCACTGCTGCCATTTCCAGATCTCCAAGAAAACAACGAGAAAAAGAAGAGGATAAAAAAAAACCTAACTCACGTCGTCAAAAACCCTAATATTGGGTATTATCTCTCATACGGAGAAAAACACTCATACGGGGTTTGCAAATTATTTTTTATTAGCCTAAATCTTAAATCATAATTCTCTAAACTTAATTTTAAATCATAAAATTTGCATGTAATATCATAATTCTAAACCCATATCAAGCTAAATTAACCCTTAAAATGATTGAGCTCGTAATCGAGCTAGTTCACGAGCTCCTAAACGAGCCTTTAATGGGCCAGCTCGTGAGCTATATTATTCAAGCCAACTCACGAGCCTATCGAGCTGAGCCAGGGTAGACTCGGGCTCGGCTCATTTACTATCGAATCAGCTCGCAAGCTGACTCATTTACAAACGAGCCGAGTTTCGAGCGAACTTTTTAGCCATTTTTCCGAGCTGAGCTCCGAGCTGCTCGCGAACGGCTTGGCTCGTCAACAACCCCTAATGGCGGCATGTCACAGGGAGCGCGTATATACTGCTAAAATTCTCCTTTATTCCGTCTGTAGGGTTTCGCGGTTTTGTCTTTTGCTTAAATTTGGTTGTTGACGCACCTTGGGACGGCGGCGACTCGGCTCTCCGGCCTAGACCAGTTGACCTGCTCTCTCATTTCTCTTGACTTTGTGTGGTACGGCCTCGAATACTCTTTGTTTTCTCATTATAACCCCCTCGTCGTCGTCTAACTTCCACCCTTTTCATTGTATGCCAATTGGCTCCAAAGTGTGTTCTACTGTCTCCTCATACTGAAACTTTTCATCACCAATTGCCGGCCAGATTTGAAAGGGTTTTGGGTTTTTCTTACTACTTAATTTTCCCCTTTTGGTAAAAGATTCAATCGGCAATCGTCTGGATCCCAACTTTACTGTATACGCACATTTTCTGCTGAAAACTTCCTTGTTTTCTTCTTGGGCTACAGATTCATGGTTAGTTTTCTAGGCATTATGGTTAGCTTACTGTCTATCAATTAGGATTTAGCGGTGTAGTCTATTTGGTGATGTTTTTGTTTAATCTGGCTCCCCATGAAGTAGATATTGCTAGCAGGATAGAAGTAGCTTGTCTTCTTCATTATCAACAGACATTAATGGGTTTCTTGGGAACTTTGACTTGGAACGAACTTTGTGTTCATATGGTTTTGCAGTAACTTATCTTTGTGTCAAACAGACTATGTGTCGACTTCGGCAGAGGGAGGAAGATTGGATGGAGGACGATGACTTGTGTACACATGGTTTTGCAGCAACTTAATTCTGCGCCTGATGACCAGGGTTGGTTACATAGAGGAACGTTTCGATGGCCTTGTGCAAAGGAATCGACGCTTGGAGAAGGCATTGAGAGTTGTAATTATATTGTTTCTGGGAACTCTTGTGTACGCCATATACAAATGAATGACAGCAGCTTGGAGTTTAGATAAATGTTCAGTAGGTGCAGCAATGTGCATAAGCTTGATATGTAGTTAGCAAGGGATTCATGAATACAAAGAAGCAATTAATCTTTTTTGAGGACAGAACATACACCCCGAAACACCAAAATTAAGACTGCAGATTTGCAGTGTTCATTCCTTCCAGTTGCTTATGGTCTCACTCACTATAAGCATTTGCAGAGTTGTACAAATTTAGTAGTTAAATCGATATCCAGATTTCCAAAATTAGGATGAGAAATAATCCGTGCTCACTCACTGCAGCAAACAGACAATCTCT
Source organism: Linum lewisii (assembly GCA_034768395.1). Taxonomy (NCBI): domain Eukaryota; kingdom Viridiplantae; phylum Streptophyta; class Magnoliopsida; order Malpighiales; family Linaceae; genus Linum; species Linum lewisii. The sequence continues at coordinate 11,366,011 of CM068303.1, forward strand.
ATATCTCGAGTAGAGGTACTGTGTATTTATAGGTGATGAGAGATATAATCTGTGCTCTTCCAGCTCAATTGAAAAAGTATCAAGTTTAGGATGAACTAACAATGAAGATGAAGTTGCAAAACATTGGGATATTGTACAGAAGTATCAAATATATTTAACTGGTCTGTCTTTTCCTGGATGTTGTGACAGTGAGAGCTCTCAGTCCAGGTCTAAGATGCCGAAATTGGAGAATAGGATCTTCACTTGAACAACAAAGTCTGAGCCTGTAGCATACTCTGTCAGCAACCCAACAGCGAAACCGAACATCGCCCATCTGCTCACAATCAAACAAATAACCACCAGGAAATACGAGTCATGCTAGTGCGATGTAGAGTGAATCAGAAGGTCTAATACAATGTGTAGCATGTTTACAGCTCAATGGTGCAGTAAAAGATCCAACTTGCAGCAACTAAAGTTAGATAAACAGAGATGTGGGAATATTTTACTATCCAGGAGGCTGATTTACAATATTGGTATGGTTCCTTCTTTAATCTTTACCATGTTCATAACTGAAGTTTCACAGCAATACTACAATGTCAGGCTTATCAAATCGATTTGGTCTACATTACGATTCTACAAACATCTATGTACCATTGTGATTATGCAGCATACATTCAAGTAGAATAGATTGCCAAATCCCCTATCATAAGCTCCAAGCAAGAAGCAAAACATTTTCCAGAGTTCCTCATACCATTATTCGAGCGCGCCAATCAATTACCAACAGAATCAGATATATAAATGACTATTGAGGTTAGCTTAACGAAAGGAGAAAGGGTTACCTTCCATTAGAAATCTCATTTTTGGGAATGAAGCCAAAGAAAGGACCTTGATTGGCTTCTTCAAGCTTCTTCTGCTTGAAATACTGCTGTAGCTCCTTGGCCTTCTGCCTTTGAAACTCCAAAGTGACCACACCTTTATCACCAGCAACACCCAACTGGGCAGCTGAAATCTTGGGCGGCGGCGACGAAGGAGGAGGGGGATTGGAGGAGGAAGGAGGAGAAGGAGGGACTGCAGGCCTCAAAGGCGGCGATGGCTGTCTAAGAGGTGGGGCGACGGGTCTCCGAATTGGGCCTTCAGCTTGAGAGGCACGAATGATGACGCCGTGATAATAAGGCCTAGCGGCGGCGGGGGAAAATCTGAAAGAGGCGGAGGTGGAAGAAGTGGCGGTGGCGGAGGTAGATGGAGATGCGGCGGAAGAGCAGGGAGATGGGTTCCGGAGATTGATGCACGGGAATGAAGAAGCTACTGACATGGTTGCAGATTGCTGCAAGAAATTCAGCAATTTGTCATTAACAATTAGTTGCTCAGTCTCCCTTTTGTTGATGGAAAAAATGAAATTTGGAGTGTTATCAGGAAGAAGGAGAGTGTGTGTGGATAGTGTAACGCCAAGTTTCTCCCAATTGCAACATCAGCTTTCTTTTTTTTCCTTTTAATTGCTTTTTCTTTTTTGGATATTGATGTCAATGGATAGATATTAGATAATTCTAAAGGTTGACTTTTACCCTAATTTTAATTAGGAAAATTTGCCAACTTTCATGAAGAATGAAAATGGGATGGGGTGTGACTTGGAAAATTGCAACTTAATTTTCATCTTCACTCTAATTTCTATGACTAATTTGCTCATTCAAATTAACTTATGTTTGGGTGTGAATATTGAATTGGTGAATTTAATTTCTATAAAAATATAATTTTATGATAAGTTTTTTTTTTTTTGGCAAACGTCAACAATATTATTAATGACTGTTTGAAAAGCAGATACTCTTCAGTACATCGTCCATCCCGATCAAAGGAGAGCTTCCTACGTAAGGTGACTCAAAAGAAATGGATCTACGCGCTAAAACGTGGGCTACCATATTCTTATTCCTTCGAACTACTTGGACTTTAAAGTCGGGGTTTCGGGTCATGAGTTCCTTGCATGTGGCGATGAGGCAACCGAACTCAGAGTCGTCAGCTGCAGCTACATTTATAGCGTTACCCACTTCTTCTACATCAATCTCGAAAATAACTTGGTTGAAACCCTCTTGAACTAACCAGTTCATAGCACTAGCCAGGGCAGCTGCTTCCCCCTCCCTCTGCGACCAAGAACCCAATCCATGCCACATCTTGTACTTGAGAACTCTGCCTTGATCATTCCGAATAACCATCCCCATACCCATAGCCTTCTCTGCTGCAAAAAACCCCAAAAACGGAGTTTGCACTTGACTGTCCCTGCTAGTGGGGCATGCCAATTTGAGCACTGCGGCTGAGGTTGCACCTGTCTCTGAGCGGCCGCCGGTCTATGAACCTGTTTCCACGCCATAAATTCATCCAACGCGAGCTTGACCGCAATGTTGGCTGCAAGGGATTCATGAGTCCAAACCCTTCGGTTCCGTTCCTGCCAAATGCCCCACATGATAGCATCAATCTTACTCTTTACCTCCATCTGGTTAACTGCAGCATATTCCGAAGCCAATCATCGAAATTCACATTAGCCGCTCCGGTTGGATTAATTAAATAATAGAGACCAACGTGCTGCCAGCAGTCCACATCATAAGGGCATGTTAAAAATAGATGCGCGTTATTCTCCTCAGCAAGACTACAAATACCACAATCTCCTCGGATAATTCTTCGTCGACGCAAAGCAGCTCGAGTTGGGAGAACGTTACGGGCCAAGCGCCACATAAGATTTTTCATCTTCGGTCTAATTTTCAGCCCCCATAACTGTCCCCATTGCCCTTGCACATGTAAATCCACATTAGGCATAACATACTGTATGCAAACTTTATAGGCTGACTTAATGTGTAATGGCCAAATTTATCAAAATGCCAAATCCTCTTGTCATCTGTGCCCCCCGGCCAATCAGAACCTTTAGAATTTCCTCCACGTCTCGTTCCTCGAAGAGAGCTTCAATCATCTCAGTGTCCCATTCAAACGTGCTAGGAATTAAAAGGTCACTGACCGCTAAGCCCTCCAACGAGTTATCTTCCGGAGTAATAATACACATGTTATCATCATGTTACAGCATGAGTAGGTATGTATTCCTCCTCGAGCCAATTCTGGCAATCTCGAACAACCTCGGTACCGATAATGTCCCAAAAATATTGGAAAAAGCCCGGGTTTAAACCATTCGGACACGGAGCTTTATCTGGGCTCATCTGAAAAAGGGCGATTCGAAACTCCTCCGCCAAAAATGCCTTGAGTAGAAAACGGTTATCAGCAGTAGTTACAGCTGCTGGAATCACGCCTTCCAAACCTGTGAGGTCAACAGTTCCACGGGTAAAAATATCACCAAAGTAATCATTTGCTACACGTCACATCTCATAATCTCCTTCTACCCCGGCGCCATTATTGTTTCGAAGCTTCTTGATTGTCTTCCTCTTCCGCCTACCGTTTGCAGTGGCATGAAAGAAGCTTGTATTTAGATCTCCATCTTTACACCAGAATTGCTTAGCCCTTTGCTTCCGATAGGTTTGCTCTTGCTCCAAAAGACAAACCATTTCTGACCGACAAATCTCGTATTCACTGACCCCTATTTGATCTGACCGATTGCGTAGCTCCTCCATACTCAGCATTTTATTAGCAATCTGTGTACAAAACCGAAGATGATGCCTAGCACCCCACTCGCTCATTTTTCGAATGCAAAACATGAGTCTGCCATTAACATCTAAATCACAGCTCTCTTCCCAAGCTTGGGAAACCAAATGGCGTAATTCAGGTTCAGCTAGCCATTGATTTTCAAATCTAAAAGAGAACGAGTTTAGATTTTGTTGCACGGGTTCACTGACCAAAAGAATATGGGAGTGATCTGAAATCGGGGCCACTTTATTCTCAAGCGTAGCGTTCGGAAAGAGATCAAACCATGCCGCATTAGCCATAGCGCGGTCTAATCTTTCCTCGACCGCATTCGGCCTTCCTTTTGATCGGGACCAGGTAAAGGGATACCCCTCTAAGGGGATATCGACAAGGCTGCTATCCTCCACCGCTTGTCTAAAACCTTGTAAAAGATGAGGCGGATCCGGATGTAAACCCTTCTTTTCATCATCATGCAGAATATCATTGAAATCTCCAATGCATAACCAAGGTTCCGGGCGAGATAACATTCTCAACCTATCCCATGATTCGTGTCGTAAGCTTATGCCCGGTTCTCCATAGAATCCTGTCATATACAAAGTATCCCCTGAGTCTAAATTGAGCTGCATATTAATAAAAAACTTAGAGTAATTTAGTACCAAAACTCGAGTGGTGTCACACCATAACACACCCAGACCACCACTGTGCCCTTGAGCATCAACCACGAAACAACCGTCATACTGCAAACGAGATCTTATTTCTTCCATTTTCTGTCGATTAACAAAAGTTTCAATTAAAAAAAAGAACATCCGGCCTATGAGTCTTAACAAGCTCACACACAACATTAACTGCTCGGGAGTGGCCAAGGCCCGGCAGTTCCAGCTTAGAATGATCATTGGTCCCGACAGGTACTGCTCCCTTGCAGTCCTGTCAGTGCCAGGTTTAAGGTTCCTGGATCCCCTTTCTGTTTGCGCTGCTCCTGCTGTGTATTCCATGTCCATTCCGTCACTCACGAGCCCATCAGCCGGGAGAGTACGCTGACGTTTCCTTTCTTCAGGTATGAAGATAGGAGTACCATTACTACTTTCGCTCCGATCTCCTTGTTCTAAATGCATTACCTTGGTTGCCAGGGTAGCGCCCAAGTTATGCAAGAGATTATTGGCACATTGTGGTTGCATACCTAGCATGTTACTCACATCCTTCAATGGGTTGTTATCATCTTCCACCAACCAGCGCTCCCCACCTAGAGTCGACGAAGCCTTCGGAGGTGCACAGAGTGTTATGTCCCAATCTCGAATAATTTCGTCGTCCGGGAAGTGGAAATAGATCTCACACTGATGATCTATGTGACCCATACGTCCACAAATGAAACAGAAGTTAGGGAACTTTTCATATCAGAACTTCGCCATAGTTATCTCTCCTTTAGCCCTCTGAATTTTCTTTTCTTTCTTCAATGGTTGCTTGACATCTAGGGTTACCCGAATCCGCAAGAATATACCACCTGACTTGGCAAAACTTTTATCGTAAAAGGATACATAGACACCAATGAAGTCACCCAGCGCTTTAGCCACCCTTTCCGTGAAGAAGTCGTAATGCGGGTTATAAACCTGAACCCAAAAAGCCGCCGTATACAGTTGGGCCTGCCTCAGGACTTCACCCTTTTTCATCTCATGTAGGAGCAACAACTGGTAATCAAAGGTCCATGGACCTTTCAACATGACCCAACGAACATCTTTTTCGTGGAAGAATCGAAAAAGAATCAACTTATCCCCAAGCTCTTGGACTTGCAGCCCTCGACCAGGTTGCCATATGCTCGCCATTTGATTCTTAAACACGTTAAGTTGTACTGTTTGTTAGTGAGGAGCATCCCCACCAAACAGTTTTCATAGCCCCATGCCACGATCTTATCCTCATCCTCCGGGAAAACGAGCGGCTCATCATCAATAGCAAGCTCTCGAAGGGCAATCGTCTTGCCCTCTAGGGTACGTTGTGCATTGTCCGACATTGTAGTGACCAGCCGAGTTTATCCAACCACGACTCTGCTTAATGAAAAACACGTACCTCAACCCTTGCCCTAGAATCCCACGTTACTCTCATTCGAGAGAAAAAACGAATTCGGTAATTAATCAATTTTTGTTTACTTTTGTTCCCTAATATTTTTAACAGCATCACTTGTGTATGATGAGGTTTTTATGTTTACCATAATTAATTATTTTATTTTTTCGAGTTACCATAATTGAATTATTTAAGTTCACTATAGTTTGTTATTGGAAAATTATAGTACTTTGACCTCCTCTAATTTGTCAACTTAACAAACAGTCCCTACACTATACAATGCTCTTTTTACTCTCTCCTATTTCAACCACTTCGCTGTTCGAGTCCTTCCATTACAAATTTCGTCTTCATGATGTTAAATTTATGCGCATTTAGTACACCACATTAGCACCAATAGTCATGTATTTTTTTTTTCGGGACATCTCCAGTAGAGATATCGTAGACCGTGAACCATCCTAGGAGCTAAAAAAGAAAAGGAAAAGGAAGGAAGGAGGGAAGGGAGGGGGTAGGGCAGGAGGGGGCCGGGGGGGGGGGGGTTGTGGGGTGGGGAAATTTATCCACCAAATAAGTTATACTCGTGGTGGTCTTAAATTAGTTAGGCCAAGAGAATTTGGAAGAAAAGCCAATGCCTCTTTGGCCAGGTCGAGTCATGTATTAACCTACTAAGCATTTTTTTAATCAGGAATATAAGTATATATGATTAGATATGATGTGATTTTAAAATCTTTCGTATTTCACCATACTCTTCACGATAACTCCCCAATTTACTTCCCTATCAACTCTTCGTCTCCTACGTCCTTCAATGAATGTTTCCAAATTTAATGTTAAGAAGATGGTAATTGGAATGAAAGAACTCAAAATACCTCATATGTAACATGTGTTTAGAGCATGTTCATAAACCATGTCCAGTTGTTTGTGTTCTCCTCTTCGAGTATTGCGTACTCTAGTGTCACGATCTGGTGGCCTCCGTCAAACCCACTAGTCATTAGGACGACTTGTTTGTATTTTTCGTTTGTCGTCAATGATCGAGACACCAGGCAATGTTTGAAAGCTTCTATGCACGAGCCAAATGCCCAAAACACGTTGTGGAAACCTATTGTTCACCTGCTAGATTTGTACATGGGTGGACTGGATATCGTCTCGATGTTGCTGTACGAATCAACCCAACTTTCATACAACTTCTCAATCACTCGTTGCTTCTTGAACCAAGCCTTCCGACACGAAGGCATGAAGGAAATCATGTCAGAGACCTACCGGTTAGGAAGCAAACCGAAAACCCTAAAGTACCCATTTCGGCTCCTATCTGGGCTAATTTGGTACATATTTTTAAAATGTTATTAAATAGGTACTCAAATTTTTTTTAAGTGTGTACTTTAGTGAAATCACCACAAATTCATCTTCCAAGATTAATTTTAAAATATTTTGTTACTTACCGTGTTCATATTTTAAAAACTATATAAATTGGTAGTTGTCTAATGAATTTCATCACTTCATTTGTTTTATTATGAATATCAATTGCTTTATGAATTTATTGAGCACCCATAATAAATTAGTAATGATGATGACACTCATCCTCCAATGACATTTTTTTAGTAGGAAGATGGCGTCAAGCGCCTTATCATTAATAGTAATCAAGCGGGGTTCAGAGACAACTATACAGTCGTAACGTAAGTGGTACGCAAGATTACAATCTGAGATAGAAACAATGTGGCTCCCAAATGGGTAGCCATAGCCAATGCTAGCAAGAAAATCCGTCACATGATTACCCTCACGATAAGTGTGCTTGATGACTAGGTCCCAATCCATTCGTCAGAGGTCTTGAAACTCAAACGTTTCCATCCCGTGTTGGTGCCGTGTCTCGTCCCCATTGGAGAGAAGGGAAATAGCTGCCATAGAGTCCATTTGCAAGATAATTCGGCGGAACCCCGCCGCCCAAGCTCTCTTCAAACCTTCAATCGCGCCCCGCATTTCGGCCCGTGTAATAGAACAGTATCTCAGATTCATAGTATAAGCTAGGAGGCACATACCATCTGAGCTTCGTAGGATTCCCCCTGTCGAGGCCTTCTTCGTTCCCTTGTCAACAGCTCCATCCGAATTCAAAGGTAATCCACCCAAGGGGTCCCGGATCCCACGCTACATTCGTGACAAATCTAGAAGTACTCTCGCGGAGCATGCACCTAGTGTGACGCCAAGCCTCACCAACCAAAGTCGACCAGCTGAGACTACGAGCCGCCACAGCCGCCGGCACCGCACATATGTCCGAGAAGACCCTTTCATTTCTAACCTTCCACAACATCCATCATATCACACCGAACAAAACCCCATTATCAGAGTTCAAAAAATGGCACAACCATTCTAAAATCGATCCATTCCAGTCACGATCAACCACATTAAAACACTCGAACTTACTCCAGACCTCAGAGGCAAATGAGCAGTCACGGAGTACGTGGGATGAAGTTTCGTCCGCTGTGAGGCAAACCGGGCAAGTAGCCGAGTCAGCAAGGTGTCGATGAACTCTACTACTGTTTGTTAAGAGTCTCTCCTGCACAGCCAGCCAAAGAAAGAACCGAATTCGGTTGGGACCCTTCCATCTCCAAATTGATTTCCACGGATCAACCTGCCTAATCTCATTCTGGCCACATATCAACCTATAAGCATACTTGATAGAGAATTGACCACAGATCAACCTCCAATGACATATTTTGAATTACATGGTCGTGAAGTACATCAACAACTACGATATGATTTGGTGAAACACATTTGGAGACGATTTAGAGATATTGACGATAAAAGTTAAAAGTTAAAATAGTTTAATAATTATGTTTATTAATTTTATTTAAAAGTGATTTTTTATAAATGATGATGTAATATGATTTATTTTTTATTAATGATAATATTTATTTATTGATGTATTTTTTATTTGATGGTTTAAGTTCCTGAAGACATATTTATTAGCATATTATTTTAACAAAAATTGGGGTTACTTTATAATTTTTTTTAAATATTGAACCATAACCTTGAACGGATTTATGTTGAATAGAATTAAGAGATGATTCTAAGTTTCTAACTTGTATAATTTAAATGTTATCAGAACCGGACTGGTCTAAACTCGGTAAAGTGAGATGTTCAAGGGTTAAAAGTTTAACTGAGATCGAATGGTAAAAATTGGTACAAAGAACCGCTTATACTTTAACTTTAAAAATGTAATATTATTAGTAAAGCTAGGTAGCTAAATGTAAATATAATTCCTTTGAATACACTAAAATATTAGTAGTTTAAGATTAAAAAAAAAATATCATTAACTTTATTTAGTCTTTTATGTATTTTCTACTTCTTCTTGGACGAGTCTTTTTTTTTTTTTTTTGTCAATCTTCGCAAGTCGTATAGGTTTGTCAAGAACTTCAAATATTGGACCTAATCAAACAATTGCCCACTAATATATACAAAATTTTATGAAAACCCTAAATCTAAAACAAATGAATTGCAGCCGCATATGCTCACTTGTGAGGAAAATCAGGCCGCACACTACTTTGCGAGTATCAGTCATTCGCTCCCCTTTGGTTACCACGTGATTTCTACTCCTGATTGTAATCTCAATTTTTTCTTACGTCATGATTGTATGGGTATCACGGAGCTCAGGACTATTACTAATAATTAAGATGCCTTGAGCATCACCTTCCCACAAAAAAAAACAACCTCGTCTTAGTAAATCACTAAATCCTTTTTCTTCTCTTGAATGAGAGTTATGTACCCCTATTGAGGGTTTAGGGTTTTTCCGAGCCGTCACTGTCGCCGTCGTTCTGTCGCCTTTCTCCGCTTGCTATCACGTTAGGGTTTCCTCCCTGCTCGTGGGTTGTCTCTGTCTGACGACAAACCGCGAGGCCTCCGTTGTTTTCGATTGCTTTGGCAGTCAAACTCCTGGAGCTAGGGTTGAGGTTTGGGCTAGCGTGATCTCAAGCCAGGTGTGTGAGGTAAGCATGGCGGTCACGACTGGAACCATGGAAGAGCAGTTACGCCACTTAGCGCTATTGGAAGAGGATTTGGAAGTGTCGGAGTTACTGGAGGATGTCCCTCAAGAAGATCTTTCGCTTTGCTTGATCGGCACTTTCATCACCAAAAAAAGTTATAACTTCAATGTTATGCGTACCCTACTGGCTAATCTTTGGAAACCGGGGAGAGGCATCTCCATCGAAGATAGGGGCGATGGTTTGATTTTATTTCGATTCTATCACCCAATAGATCTACGGCTGGTCATGGATGGAGGGTCGTGGTCATTTGACAACAACTTGCTTAAGCTGCATGAATTGAAACCAGGAGACGATATAAATGAAGTTCCATTAGTCTATGCAGCTTTTTGGGTGCATATTTGTGATCTCACGACCGAATTCTATTCGGAGGTTGTCGGTAGAACGATTGGAAATTGGATGGGTGAGTTTCTGGAGTACGATGAATACAATCATTATACGATCGAGAGAGGAGCCATGAATGAGAATGAAAGTTAAATTGGACGTAGTCGATCACTGAAAAGGGAGAAGCTGATTAAGAAGCCGAGCAAGGAGTTGATGGTGAAATTCAAATATGAGAGGCTGCCTACCTTTCGTTATATATGTGAAAGAATTGGTCATATCGACAGATTCTATGAAGTGCGTTTTAGGGTTCTGGAGGAACAGATTGTGAAGTTATGGGATAAGACCTTGAAGGCACCCCCGGAAAAAGAATGATGTGCCGACGAGCAAATGCCTGGTGTCGTCGCCTAATGAGGGAGTCGAGGACGGTGCGTTCATGGGAAGGACACCTCTAGCTGATATAGGGACTCATAAACCAGCTAATCTCAGAGCCCTCTCGTCAAACCTGCGGGCGAGCCTTGAGAATAGTACCGTAGAGATCTCTTTTGGACATAAAGCTACAGAAGAGGAAAGACAAGCTATGGAGATTACTGAGGATAGGAAAAGACGTCGCGGTAGTGGGGACTCGTCGATGGAGGTGGATAAGGAGAACGTGAATTCATCTACTTTTATTGGACGCCATGTGCCAAAAAACATGGTTCAGGCAGGATCGGGCACCGAGTCCTGCCCACCGCAATGATTGTCATGAGTTGGAACTGTCGGGGTCTCGGTCAACCTCGTGCAGTTCGAGCACTTAAAGAGCTCTTGCGAGCTCATCGACCGGATGTGATTTTCCTGATTGAAACTTTGGTGCAGAAACAGAAAATGGAGAAAATTTGCATCAAATTGAAGATGGAGGGGTGTTTCACGGTGGATGTAGTTGGTAGAAGTGGCGGGTTGTGTGTGTTATGGGGCAGAGGAGTGCAGGTGGACATTGTTAATTATTCTTTTCTCTGTATAAATATGAAAGTGCGGGGGAGCGAGAAGAAGAGTTTAGATTGATGGGTTATTATGGTCAACCCGAGAGATCACGGCGAGCTGAAACTTGGGAATTATTGAAGTCCCTGGCGGGACCGGACGCGTGGTGTGTCATTGGAGACTTCAACGATTTATTACATGCCTCGAAATCTCTTATGGATGGGTTTAGAGACACCGTTTTGGAATGTGGATTGGTTGATATCCCTTTGGAGGGATACCCTTTTACCTGGTGGAGATCGAGAGGGCAGCCGACAGCTGTGGAGGAGCGCCTTGATCGTGCCATGGTTAACGATGCGTGGCAATAATTATTTTCAGACGCGTCATTAACTAATAAAACGGCAACGGTCTCGGACCACTCACCAATCGTCTTGCGGACTCACGATGAAATCAATCATGGCGGACGAAGACGTTTTCGGTTCGAGAACGCTTGGCTGTCTAATGGTGGGTTACGGCAGATGGTAGAGGGTAGCTGGCAGGGAGTGTGTGTTGAAGAAAAGCTAATTAATTGTATTTCGGCTTTGGACGAGTGCGGGAAGAAGCAGCGTGTCCAATTCGGAAAACAGATTAGCTTGGAGAGAAGGAAAATGGAGGAGTTGCGCCACCTGGACGATGTTAATTCGGTAAGGCAACTCTAGAATAGTAAAGAGAAAATTAATAATTTGCTGGAGCAGGAGGAAGTTTAGTGGAGGCAAAGGGCCAAACAATTTTGGTACAAAGATGGGGATTTCAACACAAATTTTTTTTTATCAAAGTGCCAATGGGAGAAGGAAACATAAAGCTCTTACGCGACTTCAGTGGGAGCACAGAGCATGGGAAGAGGATGATAGTGGTATGGGTCGAGTAGCGGTGGACTACTTTAGCAGGTTATTCATGGCGGGTTCGGGTGACTTGGATCTGATAATCAATGTTATTCGGCCAGTATTCACAAATGAGCATAAAGACATACTTGCCTCACCGTTCAGTGACGAGGAGTTTAAGCTGGCATGTTTCTCTATGCACCCGGAAAAGGCGTCGGGGCCGGATAGGCTCAACCCGACGTTCTACCAGCGCTTCTGGGATGTAGTGGGTCCGGACGTGATTAGGGACTGCAAGCAGTGGCTGAGCTCGAAACATGTCCCATTGCCAACAAGAAATACAAACATTATGCAGTTAAGATGGTTGATTTCCGGCCTATTTCGCTTTGTAATGTCCGCTATCGTATAGTTGCTAAGGTTCTCGCGAACCGGTTGCGACTTATTATGGCTGATATTATCCCGGAAGAACAATCAACTTTTGTAAAAGGTAGATCAATCATTGATAATGTCCTGGTCGCATTTGAAACCCTTCATACTATGAACTTGCGGAGGAGGGCTAAAGATGGTGAGGTGGCGTTGAAAGTAGATATATCCAAGGCTTATGACAGAGTGGAGTGGGGTTACTTGGAGGCAGTTATGGAAAAGATGGGTTTTGATAGGAATTGGATCGATCTTATGCTTATGAGTGTTAAATCAGTTCAATACTCAGTTGTAATTAATGCGTCCAGATCAGAGAGTTTTGTTCCGGAGAGAGGACTGCGGCAGGGCTGTCTGTTATCACCTTTCCTTTTTCTTATTTGTGCAGAGGGTTTGTTGGCTTTGGTGAGACATGCGGCGGTGGGCAACAGGCTGCACGGAGTGAAGGTTTGTAGGGGAGCACCGGTGGTGACTCATCTCCTCTTTGCAGATGACAGTTTCTTTTTCTTTCGCGCAGAAATTGAGGAAGCCCGTAAGGTTAAAGAGATTTTTCAGAAGTATGGGCAAGCCTCAAGCCAACAGATTAATTTCTCGAAGTCTGGCATTTTTTTCAGTAAAAGCACTTGTGTCATTCTGCAAGAAGAGGTGAAAGATATCCTTGGAGTTTCGGCCCTGTTTGACAGAGGGAAGTATCTGGGAATGCCGTCGTTCGTGGGAAGACGGAAAAAGGAAGCTTTCAGTTTCATTAAGGATCGATTGTGGGAGCGCATGAATAGCTGGAAAGGCAGACAACTCTCTAATGGGGGCAAGGAAGTGTTGATTAAATCGGTATTACAAGCTATTCCTATCTACAATATGAATGTGTTTATGATGCCAGTTACTTTCGCAGCAGAGCTGGAGCGTATGATGAATTCGTTTTGGTTACAAATTCGAATGGAGGTAGAGGTATAGCTTGGATGAGGTGGGAGAGAATGTGTGATAAGAAGTTGGATGGCGGTATTGGATTCAAAGACCTACATGCTTTTAACCTTGCCATGGTGGGGAAACAAGGTTGGAAACTCATGACGAATCAAGATGCTCTTGTTACTAAGATCTTCAAAGCCAAATACTTTCCTAGAGAGGATTTTTTGTCGGCTACTTTGAGGAGTAATCCGAGCTTTGTGTGGCATGGTATCTTGAAAACTCAGAGTTTACTTAAGCAAGGTTTTAGGTGACGGATTGGGAATGGTCGGAGCATTAAAGTCTGGTCGGATCCCTGGTTGAAGGAAAGTGGGCGGCGTTTGGTGATCTCACCTGTGCGGGCGGGATTGGAGGATCTGAGGGTGGAGGATTTGTGGATCCCGGGAACGAAGTGTTGGGATGAGGAGCTGCTCGATGAATTGTTCGTACCTGATGATGTGGAGGCAATTCTCCGGATCATTAAACTGGAGGAAGCTGGCTAGGACACTGTGATTTGGCATGCAGGTACTGACGGAACTTACTCGGTGAAATCAGCGTATAAGGAGGTTATGGAGCGGGTGTTTGATCGTGAGCAGCTTAAGGTGCAGGTAGCGTGGCCGCAACTTTGGGATATCAGATTACCTCCTAAGACGCTGCACTTCACGTGGAGGGTCGGACAGGGGATTTTATCGCTGCGACGAGCCCTACAGAGACGGCGGTTGGCAGTTCCAAGTGAATGTGGCACATGCAGCAGCCAAGTGGAGACTGAGATGCACCTTTTTGGCCATTGCGAAGTAGCAGAAGACTGCTGGAAACAAGCAAATTTGTGGGATGAGGTTCGGGTGCTTCTCAATCGGCACACAGACTTCGGAAGTTTGTTGCAGGAGGTTCTGGTTAATTGGACGGCCGATAAGAAGGAAAGATGGATCAGAGTTATATGGAGCATTTGGTACGAGAGGAATCAACGAGTTTGGAAAAGTGAAGCACGCCCAGCGGATGTGGTTGTTAATGCTGGGTTGAACGTGATCTCGGAGTGGAAGGCAGCGCGGTGCAAGCCATTGGCCACGGCCGGAATCAGGTTACAAGGGGAGGAGAGATGTAACCGCTGGCATCCACCGCCACCAGCCACCATTAAATGTAAAGTGGATGCAGGTTTTCGGCCGCATGAGCGTAAGTGGGGATGGGGAGCTGCTATTCGGAACTGGGAAGGAAATCTGATTGCTTTTCGCACCGCTTGGGAGCGAGGGCTACCGGAGGTGAAGGAAGGCGAAGCCAAGGGGCTGTTGGAGGCGATGAAGTGGGTAGCCGATTGCCAGATTTCACAAGTCATCTTCGAAACGGACTGTCAGGAGGTGACGTAGGCCTTGGGAAGGAGAGAGGCAAATGAGACAGAGTTCGGAATGATAATTGACAAGTGCCGCAGGCTACTTCAGTCGAACTCGGGATTTTAGGTTAATTTTGTTCAGAGGAATAGGAATATGGTCGCTCATGAGCTTGCTCAACGATCATTCTCCTTAGCATCACCTTGTGTGGGATATGTACCTCCTATTTGGCTCAAAGATGCACTCGCTTTGTCGTGCATCAATTCTGATCATTAATAATACGAGCTTGATATTTTCCTAAAAAAGAAAAAAGAAGTAAATCACTAAATCCTTAAACTAATTCACTCTGTATTCTCTTCTTCTCTTCTTCTTTTTCCACTTTTCCTACAAATCTAATTCACTCTTGGTGTGTTGGACGATTTGATTCAGCACGATTTCAGATGACGATGTGCTAGAAGGTGAGAGAAGCGAACCCATCAGTGGAGAGCTGCCGACCGCCGCTGGTTTCAAAGCTGCGAAGGGAAAGAGGACGTTACTGGTGTAGATTGTGGAGATCGGAGAAGAATACGCTAAGGGTAGAAGATGAAAGTCTGATAGAGATTTGAGTTTTCAGTTCGATAGATCGATGTTCGGGTTTCGAGTTGCAATTTTGTTTTATAAAGTTAATGGACTCGACAGACCCGCACTTTCCGGTTCACACGGGTTTCCCGGGTCAATACGTTGGGCCGCTGACATTTTCACCTCCGACCGGACCGACTTTGGTTCCGGTTCCCGGTTATACCGGTCGAACCGGCCGGGTCGGTCTGGTTTTGTCAACACTACAATGATAAACTATGTTATCGGAGATGCTATTAATTATCGCCAGAAAATAAGGGTCGTGGCCGCTGAGCTACCTTGCCTTGGTCTTGGAAAAGCCAGCTATTGTTTATTCGATAATCGTAGATAGTAAGGCAGCACCTGATCATATCCATTGATCCATCATTCCAACTCTGACGCCTCTCTACAATGTTCATTCTCAAGGTAAAAGCACTAACCGCCCTTCCCTTTTCCGCCATTACTTTCTGCAATTGCTCCACGTCGATTAGCCTTCTTGCATTCTCCTGCTTCTCCGAATTCGCTGACTGGAGAAGCTGCTCTTTGTTCTGTGCAGACATGGAGGCAAACCACTTTCGGTGTTTATGGGTATATGAATTTCACAAAGTCCGCATTTCTGTAAGCTTTTTACCCCAACTGGAAATTTCTTGTTTTCAATTCCAAAGTGGCAACCTTTTCCTTGGAGTTGAAATAAAGGCTCATGCTTGATAACTGCAATTGAAGAGACATCTATTAATTTTCTTAGAATCTGGTAATGGAAACGGGTATCTCTCGAATTGTGATTTTGTTTATTGTTAGGGAACACTCGAAACAGTTCAATCCAGTAGATATGGAGAAGAGAATAGATGGGAAGAATTGTGTAGTAACAGGAGCGAATTCAGGGATTGGTTATGCCACAGCTGAAGGGCTTGCTTCACGGTGGACTTTCTCCTCTTCTGTCTGTTGATTTCATACTCTTGGAAAGTCCATATCTTTGGTCTGTTCTGATCTTTACTTGTTCATTCTTGTTTTGACAAATGATGTTTGTAGTGGGGCGACTGTCTATATGGTTTGCCGAAGCAAGGAGAGAGGGGAAGCTGCGCTTTCTGAAATCCGGTCTAAGACGGGAAACCAAAATGTTCATTTGGAGGTATGACCACCACTTGTTGCAATGTTGTTCTTGTGCAGCTATCTGTTTGCGCACATAGCTCATTGTTAAGTGTGGATCTTGGATTTTAGAATCTTCCCAAGTGGTTACGTTGTCCTTAATTTCCCAATTACTTGTTATGAATTAAGAAGCTGAAGATGGTTTCTGTGTTTCAACTTATATGTTTGTAAAGACACTGCAATGAGCATTTATAGTAGCTGAAATTATCTTGCTTCAGTTAGATGTGTTTCATGTGCATCCCTGTTCTAAATTCCTCGATGCGTCATTTGCATCTTGGATTTGCAAGATCTTACTCCGTATACACTTCTAATATGTGATGATGATGATGTACGCCTCAAGAGAGCTCATTACATTTAGCTTGCAGGTTTGTGACCTTTCATCAGTCAACGAGATCAAGTCATTTGCAGCCAGATTTTCTTCCAAAGAAGTACCTGTTCATGTATTGGTAAAGCCTTACTATCCTTGTCTCAGACACTAATGTCTTAGGCATAAACGAAATCCCGTCTTCCTTACTGTAGTCTAAAGCATACTAGCCGCAAAATTTTATGTCTGCATTTGCAATATTCAAAGTATAACCCAAGACAAAATTCTAATGGATTTTTCCTGTGACTAATCTTGATACCCTTTGGTAACTTAAGGTAAACAATGCTGGTCTGCTGGAGAACAACCGTATCACAACATCAGAAGGGTGAATCTCCTTTTTTTCAGGATAACTATCATAATTTGAATTAGATATTTTTGCATGATCTCATATGTCTCAATCTTCAATATCCATGTCAAAGCAGATTTGAGCTCAATTTTGCTGTGAATGTGTTGGGTACTTACTCCATGACTGAACTAATGCGTCCTTTGTTGGAGAAAGCTGCACCTGATGCACGGGTCATAACAGTTTCCTCTGGTGGGATGTACACAACTCCCTTGACTACTGACCTACAGGTAGCTTTCCTTGTTAACCTCTTTTGGCTGCTTGTTGTTTTGCTGCGATTTGGCATTAACCAGAAGTACTAGTTATCTTCTGATACAGTATACAAATGGGAACTTTGATGGTACAGTACAGTATGCACGAAACAAGCGAATTCAGGTTAGTAGTATCCGTATCTGTTTCCCTGTCATATCCTGGATTCTTAGATGAAAGATATATCCAGAAACTTTGAAGTGATGAAATTTATGCAGTCATAATCCTTGAATTGTAGGTAGCATTGACAGAAAAGTGGGCTGACACGTACAAGGACAGAGGAATATCATTCTACTCTATGCATCCAGGCTGGGCTGAGACCCCTGGAGTAGCCAAGAGTTTGCCTAGTTTTAATGAAAGGTCGGTCAAAACTTCTATTCCTGGAATATTGTCCTGATCACCCTCTGATATCTCTTGTTGATATGCATCGTATTCTCATATGCAACTGTTGTTCAGGTTTGCGGGAAGTTAAGAACGAAGGAGGAAGGTGCGGACACAGTAATCTGGTTAGCTTTACAGCCAAAAGAAAAGCTAACAACAGGTTCATTCTATTTCGATAGAGCTGAAGCTCCTAAGCATCTGGCATTCTCTGCAACTCGAGACTCGCACTCATTGATCGGCTCTGTTGTTGACAATCTGCAATCCTTGGCTAAACTTCCTTGAATCAGTATACGCAATAATTCTTCTAAATAAAGAGTATATGCAACTATGTATCAAATGTATAATAGCTGGCTACTTTTGAATGCTTTTGTTTTTGTACATTTTGGTAGTATTCACTATTCTTTCTATTTGGACTTTGGAGTGTGGTTGTAAAATTAAGAGTTTAATTTGTTTTTATAAATTAAAGTACAGATTAAACAATCTGATATTTCATATTTCAAGTTCCAAAGACATCTCACGTTAAAAAACAAAACAAAAAACTCTCTGTTTCTAGAGCATACTCTCTCTGTATTCAGAGCTTTTATCTCCACTCTGGAGCTTCCTTTCCATCATCTCATTTTTCTCTTTTCTATGGTAGATCAACAGAATCTTCAGACGACCAAGACTTTCCTCTTCTTCACTTTCTGCAGATGAGGTTGTGGAAGAAGCTTTTGCTGATATGGCTTTGGTGGGAGGCCAAGTGCCACCAATTTCCAAGTGATGCTCAGCTGGAATTGCAGGGGTTTGGGACAATCTCCTGCAATTCAATATCTACAGAATTTGATCTGTATGCATTGTCCCTCCATAGTTTTCCTTATGGAAACTAAGCAATCAAGGACTTCTATGGAATTTCTTCGTCGAAGGTTTAAGTTTACTCACTTTTTCTATGTTGATCCAGATGGTCTTTCTGGAGGTTTGTCTCTTTGGTGGACTAGAGACATAGATATTCAGATTTTAAGAAGCACAATGAACTACATAGATGTTCTATTTACATCTGATGTGAGTTATAAGATAAGCTTTATTTATGGTGCTCCACGAAGAGAGAATCATCATCTGGTTTGGGATGAAATCATATGCAATCATACTGCTACACTTAATGATCCATGGTGTTTACTTGATGACTTTAATGCAGTATGCTGCCCACAAGAGAAGGAAGGTTCTAAGCCACCTGACTCATCTACAATGAGAGACTTCAATAATTTCATTCAATCTCTCAATCTGATTGAAGTCCGATCTCAAGGTTGCTGCTTTACATGGACTAATAATAACACAGTTGGAGGTCATATTCGTCAAAGGCTTGATCGTGTGCTATGTAATAATGGCTGGCTTGATCTGCTCCCTAGAGCACAATCATGTGTTCATCCAATCACACAGTCTGACCATGCTCCTATAACTGTCCTTCTTGAACCAGCTATTCGTGCAATCAGAAGAGGGTTTAAGTATGAGGAAAGCTGGCTCTTTGAATCCACTTATCTCAGCCAAGTTCAACTTAATTGGTGTAAGGGATCATCATCATCAGAAAGTTTGCATCACTGTGCTGCAGCTTTAACAAATTGGAAAAAGGAAGTAATTGGCAATAATAGTAATCATATTTCACAGTTGCTTCATGAACTGGATGTTCTTTCCTCTTTGCATACTACTCCTCTCACTGCTCAAAGAATCAAACAAATTAATGTTGACCTTGCTCGAAGATGGTCTATACAAGAATGCTACTGGTCTCAAAGAGCTAAGTCTGATTGGCTACAACTTGGTGACAATAATACCAAGTTCTTTCATAGATCCACACAACAGCGAAGGAGTTTGAATACAATCAGTTCCCTTCTATCTGAAGATGACACTTTGATCAATACTCCTTCTGATCTCTCTGCTCACATTGTCTGATTCTATTGTTCTCTCTTCACTCAAAGTCTGGATGTCAAGATTATTCTTTCTTGCAGAATCTACCTACTAAAGTTGATCATTTTATGAATCAACATCTTATACGTCCAGTAATAGATTCTGAGATTAAGGGAGCTGTGTTTCAGATGGGTGCATCCAAGGCCCCTGGCCCTGATGGTTTCCCAGGACGTTTCTTCTAGGTGCATTGGGATCTAATCTCACATATGTTTTGCACAGAGGTACGATCTTTCTTCGAAACTGGAGTACTACCTCATGGAATGACACTTTTATCAGTCTAATCCCTAAAGTTAAGCATCCTCAGTATATTACACAGTTCAGGCCAATTGGTTTGGCCAATTTCAAGATGAAAGTCATTTCTAAAATCATGACTTCAAGGTTAAAGCCATACATCTCCAACATTATTTCTGAACTGCAATCAGCCTTCACTGGAAATCGATGTATACAGGATAATGTTGTGGTTGTCCACGAAGTAGTTCACAAGCTAAGAACTCGGAAAAAAGGAAATAAGTGTGATTTCTTGTTTAAGGTTGACATGCTCAAGGCTTTTGATCGTGTTTCATGGGATTTTCTGTTTGCAACTCTTCATGCCATTGGCTTTTATGAAGTCTGGATAAATTGGATTCGAATTCTGGTAACATCAGTTAAGTTCAATGTTTTGCTCAATGGTTCTTAGACTGAATGGTTTATTCCAACTAGAGGATTACGCCAAGGTGATCCATTATCACCATATTTGTTCATCATAGTCTCTAATGTGCTGTCTTTCATGATCCACAATCAGTCTCGCTTGGCAGAATAAAGGGAATCAAGCTCAACAGATATTGTCATGTGCTGCATCACATCTTATTTGCAGATGATACAGTGTTATTTGGTACAACAACTGTCTCTGAGGCCAGGAATATCATGCTTGTGTTAAACAGATACTGCCAATATTCAGGACAAGCTATCAACGTTCAAAAATCTTCTATTCTGTTCTCAGCAAATACTTCAACTATGATTAAAGAATTAGTTGCTTCTGAATTAGGAGTTCCACTCTCAACTCCTCTTGGGAAGTATTTAGGGGTTCCAGCAGAATGGGGATCTACTAAAAAGAGACTTTTCAATTCTGCCTTGAAAGACTTACTGCTAGAGCAAAATCTTGGCAATCAAACTTGCTGTCTCATGCTGGAAGATCAGTGATGATCAAGTCCATCCTTCAAGCCTTACCATCTTACCTCTTCTCTTGTTTCTTGCTTCCTAATCATATTCTCAAGAAGTATGGAGCAAATTATTATAAACTTTGGTGGACAGGTGATACTTCAAGTTCAAAATTGCATTGGCTGCCTGCTGATGTACTGTGGAATTCAGTTTCAGAAGGTGGATTAGGTTTTCGTAACCTTTATCACTTTAACTTAGCTTTCATAGCTAAGATGGCATGGAGACTTATAATCAATCCAGATGCTTTATGGGCTCAGCTTTTAAAGGCATTATACTTTCCACGAATTGGCTTCATACAGGTTGCTAGACATAACAAGTCATCTTGGATTTGGTCTGGTATTATGGAAGGAAGAAAGGCCTTACTACAAGGGCTAAGGAAAAATATAGGAGATGGTCATGACACAAATATTACAGAAGCTTGGATACCTGAAGCATATCCAGGTTTTGTTGGACATTGCTCATCTGTTCCATCTAATACTAGGGTTGCTGATTATATTCTTAATCCTCAAAGAACTTGGAATGTTCACAAACTTCGATCTGTTTTCCCAGAACAAGTAGTGAAACAAATTCTGCTTATTCCTCTGGGACCTGAAGGCTTTTCAGATCGATTAGTTTGGCATTTTGAATCTTCAGGAACCTTTTCAGTCAGATCATGTTACAAGCTTCTGCAATCTACTAGCAGTTCAAGCTCTCATCCACTGGATACCAGTACAAGGAAACTTTGGAAATGGCTTTGGCAACTTGACTTGCCACCTAAAATTCGTTTCTTCATTTTTAGAGCTTGTAGAAATGCACTACCTACTAGATTAGGTCTGCATAGAAGAAGATGTGAAGTTTCAGCTATTTGCATTACTTGCAATTCTGCTAATGAAAGTTTAGAACACATCCTCTTTCACTGTTCTACAAGCTTATCCTTCTGGCATCAAGTTATGCCATCTATTACATGCCCTACTCATGATCAGACTTGCAAAGAATGGTTTCAATCCATGGCATCTTCCATTTCTCCTTCTGCAGCAACTGAGCTAGGATTTACAGTTTGGTATCTTTGGAAAATGAGAAATGAGTTTCTTTTTCAAAACCAAACTCCTGATTTGATAAACCTAGCAGCAAGGAGATCTTTTGATTTACAACAATGGAAAGCAAATGTTCTCCTACGACAGACGGTAACTTCTAGCCCTTCTACAAATCATTCAACTAACTCTCTAGCTCCAACATCCAACTCTAATTGGATTGTGTGTGATGGTGCTTATCTAGCTTCCATCGGAAAGGAGCATATGGTGTTATTATGTATGATACTCAAGGACGTTTGGTTAATGGTAGAGCTACTAGTTTTCATTGTGCAGCACCTCTTTGCGCTGAAGCTTCTGCAATCCTTTCAGCTGTCGAATTGGCACAATCTTATCCATCTCAAACAGTTATCTATTCAGACTCTAAGATCCTTACTACTGCTGTTCAAGACTCACAAAACAACTGGCCTTGGATTGCTGCAGGACTCCTGACATCAATTACAAGGTTACTTTTCTGGAACCAGCAGATAACTGTTCGTTATGCACCAAGATCGATGGTTCATTTGGCACATCAGATAGCGCATCAGGCTCGAGACGACGTCCTTCCGGGAGATTGGATCTCTCGATTGTAGATTGTATAGTTTATATTTTGGTTCTTCGTCTTGTCTTTTGTTATTTTGTAAGCTGTTAACTTTCACAGCATGTGGTTCACAGCAGGTGCTGCTTGCAATAATATCCCAACTTCATCAAAAAAAGACATCTCACGTTTAGGTGTATTGATTGACTATTGAGGCTGTAGGCTTGTGATACCTGATATGAATATGATCAAATCATACAAGGGGCCAGATCTTCATTATTATATGGTGTGGATTGCCACCAGCAATAATTTTTTTTTCTTCGAAATGAGCAATCATATTATTAATGCGTTAAATCATCGCAAAAGGAGTTTACATCAATCCCACAATTAGGAGGAGGCGTCACACTTGAGAAGGTGGATGCAATAAACCGGGATCGGCGAGCAAGCTCATGAGCAATTTGGTTTTGATTTCTCCTAACCCAAGTAACCTTGTAACACGGTTCAGTTTGCAGTAGTCTTGGCTAACCTGCAGAACTCAGTCCTCTCTTCATCTTGCTTGGTAAGGGCCCTGCATACATCCTGATTGTCAGTTTCAAAGTGCACCTTTTGATAACCCATACTCTTCATCCAAGTTATCGCTTCCAATAAGCTCTCCAACTCGAGCTCTCGAACCTCGCCTGTCCACGGTCGACGCTGCATGACAGTGTGGAGGAAGGGCCTGAGTGGTCACGAACAACAATGCCCATCCCGCTGCTCCTATCTTCCGCAAAGGTGGCAATGTCCACATTGCATTTAACGAACTCAGGCGGCGGAGTATGCCACTGCATGCAGACAGGTTGTGCCGCTTGCGCCGGTGGGGTGTTTGAGGCCTGCATCGCCTTCCATTCACTTAATTTCTCAAGGCCCTGTCGCGTGACCACTTCGCTTGCCGTTGCTCTCGATTGCCATACTCTTTCATTTCGCTCGTGCCAGATTGCCCAGATTAAAGCTACCACTTGTTGAATGAAGTGCTCAGCTCCGGTCAGGATCAGCTCCCTAATCCATTGGCGGGCGTCGTCGCCGAAACCTGGAAGAAGTGAGATACCATGCTCCAAACCGCTGTGGCGCCAGCAAGCTTGGGCTACTGGGCAGTCAAATAGGATGTGTTCGATGGATTCACCTTGGGCGGAGCAGCTGCCACATTCATTAAGGACGTCTATGCCTCTCTATCGTAATGCCTCACGTGCAGGGATTACACGTTTCAGAATACGGCATAAGAAGTGCTTCGAGTGCGGAGGAAGAGCCAGACCCCAGAGCTTTGACCATGGTCCATCTTCATGCAGCGCTACCAGAGTGCCCAACTGTTCCGTTGCCAGCCTGTACCCCGAACGTACTGAGTAACGCCCATGCTTCTCGAGGCGCCATATATGCACGTTTGTTTCTTCACCACAAGGCGGCTTCATGTTCCTGATAACCTGGATATCTCTATCACAAAAAACATGTGAGAGGAGTTCATCATTCCAAACCCGAGGGTTTTGAAGAATGAGATCATTGACCGTCAATTCGTTAAGTTGCAGACTAGGAATAGTTACCACGTACGAGCTGTGCTCATCTATCAACCAAGGCTCGGACCAAACATTCACTCTTGAACCATCCTCCACCATCACCGAAAACCACCTCTAATGATATCTTGGGCTGCATGTATACTTTGCCAGACGTAGCTTGGACGATAGCCGACCGAAGCTGATAAAAAATCCCCTTGTGGGAAGTGTTTAGCTTTGAACACTCTAGTCACCAAAGCATTGGGTTCGGTAAGAAACTTCCACCCTTGCTTACCCAACATCGCGAGGTTGAAATCGGTTAGGTTTCGGAATCCCATACCTCCAAACTCCTTACGTACACATAACCGTTCGCATCACATCCAGGCGATACCTCCATTCCCCACCAGAAGCTATTGAGCATCCTCTCTAATTCTTGAGCTTGGGTTACCGGTATAAGAAAAGCATTCATGCAGAAGACTGGAATTGATTGAGCAACTGTTTTAATAAGTACCTCTCGGCCTCCATTGGTCGTGAATCTTTCCCGCCATGTTTGAATTTTTGACCAAAGCTTCTCTTTCAAATAATTGAGAGACTCCTTCTTTTTCCTTCCTACCATCGATGGGAGACCAAGATACTTCCCATTATCGAGGCCTCGTGTTACACCAAGGATGGCCGACACCCCATCCCACAACATTGAAGCGGTGTCTCTTGTGAAATGAATACCTGATTTGTCGTAGTTTATGAGTTGCCCGGATGCCGTCGCGTAGGTATCAAGCACACGAAGCACCATACGAGCTTCACGAATCCCAACCTTAAAGAAGAGGAAACTGTCATCTGCGAAGAGTAAGTGTGAAACCCTAGGCGCCAGACGACATACTCATACCCCTTTCATGCGGCCAGATCTTACTTCCTTTTTGAGCAGCAAAGATAAACAATTAGCTTGATAAGAAATTATGTGAGCTGCATCTCATGACCAATTGTGGCTCAATGTTAATCCATCTCAACTATTAAAATATTATACAAGTTTTTTCCTTTAAAAAATGATGAACCAAAAGTTGTTCTCCGCTTTAGAATATATAACATAAAGGGGTACTATTGAAAAAATCAGAGAAAACCTGCTATCTCCTTCCCTTTTCAGAGGGTTTTGAAAACTCAGCCGAAACTCATTTGAAATCCTGACCAGATTTGAAATCCACCGGTTTTGTGTACCCTGTTTTGCTCGGAAAACAATGGAATTGGACCAAACAGGAATTCGGCAGAATTCCTGGTCCAATTACTGCACGGAAAATGACCCCCTGATATTTCATATTTCAATTTTTACAAGTATGAGAATTGAACTTAACAATAGATACTATTCTCATCCCTACAGTTTTCTGTAATTAATTCACTAAGGATTGGTGCTGCGAGATTGCTCAAGTGTCATTCTTTTCGCAATAGGTAAATCCAACCTAGGTATTCTTAATCTGTTTGCTATTGGTCTCTTAACTTTTAGGGATGCATGCCTCCTTTCTCGTCAACAATGGATACTGAAGGAGATGCTACGAAGGTCCTAGCCAAGGTGTCCGATCGGGATCACTTCTGAAGAGATGGTGGGTCGATAGTTGCGAATATTGGATCCTTCTTAGAGGCAACCCTTGAGATGAAGTTGTTGTTGGTTCTTAGAGAGGTTATTACATTGGCCCATTATGTGGCTCGCCATGCTCTTCGATGCCTCCCAAGTTAGAGCTTGGTAAACCTCTCGGCTTGGATGCACACTTATCGATTTCTATTACTTTGGCGGCCTCCTTATCTTCTACGGGAGCTAACGAAGATAAAAAAAGCCATAAATAAATTGAATCGTACGCATTTTGGCTCTCTCTACTTTGTCAAGTTAGTAGACATTCCCTATATTTTGAAACATTCAATTTACCCCGTCCTACTATAACCAACCTAAGAATTAACATCTTTCATCTAGTTTTTTTTGTTGACTCAACTGAACCAATTTTTTTTTGTTCGAGCACTCCCACGGAAGAGAGTACCAAGATCACCTAGACTAAAGCAGACAGAGGGAGGGAGGGAGGAGGGGAGGGGTGGGGGTTAACAAACTGTTGACGGAATTCCAATTGACTGAACAACTTGTTACAGATGAAACGTAAAGACAAATTGTAACGACAACTTTGCTAAGTCATAACACATGAAGAGACCAAAAGAACGAGTTTGACTCAATTTTTTTAGAAAACTCACATATAAATGGGAGCAACAAAGTAATTTAATAATTACTGCTTAATTAAATGAGAAGAAAAACCCAAAAATATTAAAAAACAAAAACCTAAAAAAATGGAGCACAAAAACAAAGCTCCCGACAAAATTCAGAAACAAACAAATATTAAAACAAAGGAGAGAAAAATGACAAATAAAATGCCCACTACCAACACCAAAAGTGGTGGACAAAAACCCTCCAACAAAATAGCAAAATAATGAACGTGAATCACCAACAAAACACCCACTCCAAAAAAAAAAAATTAATTAATAAAGAAACCAAACCAAATCAAATCATTGGTTTTACCATCATCTTCAACCCACAAGGACCCATCTAAAGCTCGGCACCAGTGCGGACCCCAACCGGTAGAAACTCGAGTCGGTGATGATATCGAAGGAAATTCGACGTTCAAGAATCAAAACCTGCAAAAAACTTGAAATAACTTCGCCATAAAGACGCCATCATGACTCAAACGAGCCTACAAATCAGACAACGGGGAACCCGTGACTGTCATCGTGCCACAACCGTTTGACCCTAAAAGCCAACTTACGGAAGGGAGAACACAGAAAACAACGAAAAGAGCCAGAGATGAGAAGGAGCAGCCGTGGGGTGAGGGAAGGGGGATCGAGAAAGAGCGACGAAGGAGGCCAAATCTCGAAAACGACGGCCAGAGAGGATCACCGAAGACGACCAGAGGCAACGGAAATTGATTGAGAGAGAAAAAGCGACAGTTTTTTTTACCCGGCCTTGCTTTTTTAATTTAATTTGGTGGGGTTCCATTTTTCTCAACTGAACCAAATTGAAGACAAACAAAAGGCACTACAAAATTAAATTAAATTTTACAAGTTAAAACTTCAAAAAGTATAAATATTTTATGTATTATTTACTGTTTTGGATTTTATAATTTTAATGTTTTTAATTTAGTTGAGCCAACAACAAATATGAATGAAAAAATATTGATGTGGCAAGATAATGTCATCATTAATAGTTGAATTATCTTGGTGAGTCATCACTTTTAATGAAAATTTGAATGAAAGAA
The DNA here is from genome assembly GCA_034768395.1 of Linum lewisii. Classification (NCBI taxonomy): domain Eukaryota; kingdom Viridiplantae; phylum Streptophyta; class Magnoliopsida; order Malpighiales; family Linaceae; genus Linum; species Linum lewisii. The sequence continues at coordinate 11,393,080 of CM068303.1, forward strand.
CTTGATTGTTAAGTTTGTTATAGCAGAAGGTGATAAATCGAGCATTTCATAGTATATATTATTGTGGAGTATAACTCAGCATAGTTGAGAGGCAAAATATTTTTTGGGTAATTAGCATTAGGAGTCCTACTCGGTTGGGATTTGTACAAAATTGTCCCACTATTATGAAAAAACATGGATCAATCCTATATGTTTCAGAATCGTACAAAATAATCTCATTGACCACTTTTCCAGCCGAATCATCTTGTTAGCATGCCGAGTCAGTAAAAAAAGTACACGTAGAAGGTCCAACTCAGCCTATTAACCTAATCAGTTATGAATTGAACCTACCCTAACCTAATTGACTTTTAATTTGATTATTTTGGGATTTGGGTTAGTTTGGATAGGTTCAATACATGACCAATTAGATTAATAGAACTGAGTTAGACCTTCCACATGTATTTTTTTTTTGCTTACTCGGCATGCTAACAAAGCAATTCGTTCAGAAAAGCGCCTGATAAGATAATTTTGTACGATTCTAAAACACATGAGATTGATCAATTTTTTCTTTTCATACGACTGAGACAATTTTGTACAACTCCCAAACAAATGGGACTCCCAAGGAAGGGTAATTACCAATATTTTTTCCTTCTATATTTGAAAACATAAGAAGTTAAGAACACGTTTATTTAAACTGTTATTCCAAACAAACACACATTGGCTATATTATTATGAACTTGTGACTATATATTACACAATGAAGTTGAACAAAAAACTGAAGTCTTATTGAGTTGGAGAAACTGATGAACCCTAAACTTACAGATTTATACACATCAAAAGCATATTATATCGTTCTAAGCTCCTAACCGCTTTCCCAGCAGCACATCAGCATGTCCATTCTCGCATGAACAAATCAATCCAAGAGCCTTGGCCTTACATATCCAGTACTGCTGCAATCTTTGCCTTGCATACTCCAAATAGTCGAAATCTATTTGATTCACATATCTCTGCAATAAGGAGTGTACTTATGTTACTGAAAATGCACTATTAAGAATGGACAGTACTAAACTTGGCAGAAATAAATGGAATTGGTTAACAGATAAAAGACTACACTTTACTTACCGAAATGATCCCCCATAAGCCCCAAAATAGATGATTTGCAGGCTTATACTTTTCTACTTCCTCAGCTACCTTCATTACTTCATCTTCCGTGGGCTCATCACCAGATGATCTGAGATAAGCTCTAATGAATCTGCAGCGCTCGTCAAGTCCTGATTCATGTAACAGTGTCGCCAAATAACGAATGAACGATGAGCTTTTATACAATTGAATTGTACGACCAGAGTAATAGAAACATGCTTGTGACAAGGATGGAGAACCTGGATATTTGTGTAGTCCAGAATGTGCGGAGTATCCGTATGGTAGTTTGCAGCCATTTCACAGAAGTGATTTGCCAAGTCATAAGCAATAGGATTGAAACTTGCATACTCATAATCCTGCAGTGATTGTTTAAGGAGCATTTTAGAATTAGTAAAGCTTATAGAGAAAAGCATTTTGGAAATTCATCTTCTGAACCAAAAAAGCTTTTCATGAAAGTTAATCAGATCTTGCTGGAGGGAAACTCGGTCTCCTGCTAACAGGATTAAACAAGCAAACTATTGCAGAGGAGAAATACCTCAGAAAAGGACGGACCTTTTCATTGGCTGCAACACTTTTGACAGAATAAACATATGGTTACCAGTCACAAACATGTACATGCATTACGCAGACCCACTTTAACAGTTTTGCAGCACATTTTACATAATATTTGAATTGGTGGATTTAAAAAAGCTACATGAATGTTGTATCTGGAATGCACACTGGTAATCAGAGAACAACAATTGGGGTTTTGATCTGAATTCAGAAATTCCAAGTGACCAAGGAAAATTGCTAGGAAACTAGAAAACATACTTCGTGCTTTCAAAGGTTAAAGCTCGGGAAAGGAGAATTTGGAATATCTGTTGGCTGGCAAGGTAAAGTAAACCACAGCTTTAAAGCGAGTGATAGGAGTCAAGAACTTACAATCAAGGTGATAGCTCTGGTCTCTTCATCCATCATTATGTTCCCATATTGCAAGTCGTTGTGACAGAATCCAATTTCTTGGGACCCTTTCGATACAAAATCCTCCAACATATCGATCTCTTTTTTCAGAAGATCCAGACTAAATTCCTCTGCATCTTTCAGACTGCACAATCTTCTGGCCTCCCTCAACCAGTCCCTTCAAAAGAAAGCAAGTGAAATTCCCCAACATTTTCAAAAATCTATCCTAACATTTTCAAAAATCTATCCTAACATTTTCAAAAGACTGTCTAAGTTTAGTTCAGTACCTCATTCTGTTCCAAAGGGAGACTATCCTTGGACCAGGCATGTCAAGATAGTGAAATTCCCTCATCTTTGCTGCTATCAGATCAGAAATCTCAGGATCCCGGAGATCAGAAGCTGAGAGAGTCTGCATAGAAAATTAGCCAAATTGAGATAAAAAATGAAACATTAGAAGAAGGAAATGAAGCTAAGTTGAATCTTGATCCGAACATACATCAGAAGAAGGAAATGAAGCTAAATTGAATCTTGATCCGAACATACCCGAGCATGGATGAACTCTTCAACCCTGCCTTGAGGAAACCTGCCAAGAAGCCTAGGACCTTGGCCATGGTTGGACATGCACTCAAAGGTCCTGACTTCAACATCCCTATTGAAGAACACATCAACCCCTTCACCATAAATCCTGATCAGAAGCTTCCTGCTAATTTCCCCTTCCTTCGTCGGCCAGTTTATCTGGTAAACCTCATTAGTCATCGCCCCTTTCATTGGTATAACTTGCAAAGCTTTCATATCCTCCACCACATCTCCCCACTCCATAGCCACCGATTTCAGCGCTTTCTTCATCTCCTCTGGGAAAATCCCATCAGCGAACCCTTTTGTCTTGCTTACCATTTCTTCGTGTTTTGCACACAAACAAACCAAGCTAGTATAGAAAGGTGAAAAGCCCCCAAGAAGAAGTAGAAGAAACCCAGTAACAGAATACGAGTCAAGAACCAGTTCTGATCAGTGATTCGATGCAGAATTGGATCTTTCCTCGTGCTGTATAGGAAATTAAAAGTGGGAATTTGGGGTTGCAATTTTGATCGGCTGATGGGGAAATTAGGGATCTTCTACACGATGAAAACTTATACAAAATGCAATCTTTGAGATGAAAACGAAAGGGGAAAGTAGGATTGTTTGCAACTTAATGAAACAGATTACCCGGTAGCTCCGCAGGGATTTGCTGCTTAATAAGGAGGAGGAGGAAGAGAACTGAGCAGTCGGCTTAACTAGATCTTCTTGGACTGCGGAACTGATTCAGGGAGGCGGTGACGCAAGATGGTCTGTCATTGGAAACAGACCAATCATAGTACGCCACGTAGATGATCCCCCCCTGAAAGAATCATTTGCCGACGTAACGATAATGACGAAAAATACTTTAAAAGAAGAAAAAGTTAAATTGGAAAATTTAACTGTCACCTTCCAACTGCCAAGTGGTGGGACTATCTTCCTTCCTCTAACCGACCAAACCAATACGGTGTCGTGTTGTTACTGTGTCTCTGCTTTTACCGCCATGGACAAATTAACTGAAACAAGCACAGTCTACTATTGGGTTTTTATCCATTTTGGTCATCAACCTTTTGGGTTTATAACTCCAAAGTCATCGATCTTGAAAAAGTAACTTAAATACCATCAGTTTCTTTCATCTTAAACATCACATACAGGGGCCGTTTGGTTGATGGAATTGAGTCTGGGAATTGGGTCTCAATTCTCGGTCCACTGGGAATTGATCCAAATAATTACTCTACAATTCTCAATCGACCGGGAATTTAAATCCAATTCCCAAACCCAATTCCATCAACCAAACCACCCCATAATTTTTATTTTTTTTCTCTTTCTTCCACCAATACCATCACTGAAATCCTTGATTTTCTCTATTCATCGACAAACCCGAAAACCGCACCACCACCTCCCTCTTTATTCTCTTTCTCCATCTTTCTTTCCCACCTCTTCCCCTAAGAGCTACTATCTTCTTCGTCCTCTCACCTAAACCCCTTCATTTCTCGCTAGTATTTCCAATTTTTTTTTATGAACGTTTTAGCTTTTCATTCATCAAAGTAACGATCCTTTAAAAAGAGGCCGAGACATTAAGGTCAATTACAAACAAAACCTATAGGAGATTAGAGACTAAAGGGATACATCCAGGACCTTGCAACCTACTAAGGTCAAGTAAAATAAGAATCGCTAGTCTACTGGTATCAAAACTCCTACCCTCGCCATATAAACGACAACACCTCTCTCTCCAGATATGGTAAACAAACCCTCTCCACCGAAGATATAAGGCCTTCCTCTCATTGGACGATAAAGTGAGGTGGTCCATACAAATTTCGAGCCTTCCCAGGTATCACATGCAACTACTTCATCCGGGAAGCAGCACTGCAACTTGACCTGCTTAGCATAAGCACAACCTGCAAACAAATGGTTCCTTGTCTCCACCTCCTGCTGATCACAGAGGATACAACAGTCATCAGTACCTATCCCCCACTGCAATAGCTTTTGTTTTGTTGACATTTGATTCCTTGCAGCAAGCCAACATATAAATGAGTGACGAGGTATAGAAGGAGCCCCCCAGACTTGCTCATACCAGGATACTTCAGGTTCAGATGGCCGAATAACTTTCCAAACTTCAGAAGTACAAAATTTCAACCAAGGCACTGCATCCCAATTAAGTTGACCATCCAAAGAATAAGTAACATACAGAATAATCATTGGCCTTACTTTCAGGATACGCTTCCAAACCCATGAGGCATTCGTAGCAGGTTCACAGGTCCAGAAATCTTGACTTTTTACCCTGTACATTCGAACCCACGCAACCCAGACCGAGCCAGAATTCATGAAAAATAGCTCTAATGTGTCTAGCAAGGCATGCAACATACCAGGAGTTTAGGTCACGTATGCCCAAACCTCCCTCCCTGTGAGGCAGTGTAACAGATCCCCAAGAGACCTTTGCTTTCGAATGCCCTTTATCGGTTTGTCTCCCAAAGGAATCAACTACAAATCTGCTCAACATTCTTGATGACATTCTTTGGGAGCAAGAAGATATTAAGCCAATAGCTGCACATTGCATTAATAACTGAATTTACCAGCTGGAGTTTACCTGCATAACTCAATGATTTTGCTTTCCAAGAGCTAACCCGAGCAGTGATCTTGTCCACTAGAATTTTGCAATCCTCACTCTTTAGCTTCCCCGAGATCAAAGGAATTCCGAGGTATTTGACAGGGAGGACCCCAATGTTGAATCCCGTAAGAGACATCATGTCATTCCTCAAGCTAGTAGGGACACTTGCAGAAAAAAAAATCTCAGATTTGGAGGGGTTCACCTTTAGGCCAGTTAAGAGATAGAAGGACTCCAAGATATCCATAATAGCTTTCAACCCACTCAAAGAGCCATTTGTAAAGAGTAACAAATCGTCGGCAAAGCACAGGTGATGAATCTGAAGCTTCTTACAACGAGGGTGATAAGTCAATAAACCAGCATCCCCAGCTCTTCTAAGGAGACAATGAAGGCACTCCATTACGATTACAAACAGTGACAGAGACAAGGGATCTCCCTGCCTAACTCCACGTTTTGCCGAGAAATATCCAAATGGACTCCCATTAATAAGCACACTAAACATGGTAGTTTGCAAGCAGACTCTAATCCATTCTATGAACTGAGAGGGAATATTCATAGCAGCCATAATCAAGAGAAGAGAATCCCAATGAATAGAGTCAAACACTTTAGTAATGTCCACTTTAAGCACACAACGAGGAGAAGTCTGAGCCTTATGATAAGAACTCACTAACTCATAAGCCATCAGAACATTATCGCTAATAAGACGACCCTTCACAAAAGCAGACTGACTTGAACTAATGATTTTGGGAAGAATAATGCTTAAGCGATTAGCCATGATCTTAGTAATGCATTTATAAATAATATTGCAACACGAGATCGACCTAAAATTTTTCATCTCAACAACATTATGGACTTTTGGAACAAGAGTTATGTTCGTGGAATTTACCTGCGGAGGCATAGTACCTGAGCAGAAGAATTCCTGAACAGCTGTGATAATATCTGGCCCAATTACTTCCCAGTCATACTTAAAGAAATGAGATGAGAAGCCATCCGGTCCAGGACTCTTGCCAGAGTGCAAGGAGAACATAGACCTCCGAATCTCGTCTCCAGTGACAGGGACTACAAGAGATGTAGCATCTCTGTCCGAAATCTTAGCAACTATCAGGTCATTAAAGTACTCCTAAGTTTGAGAGAGAACCCCCAAATCACAAGCTCCAAGCAAACCCTTATAATAACTCACTGCTTCTTCTGCAATAGTTTGAATAGAGTCACAAATTGAACCATCTGCTCTATTCAAAATAGAAATGAAGTTTCGAGCTTGTCTCACTTTTATAGACCTATGAAATTACTGAGAGTTTTGATCTCCACATGAAATCCAGACTTCCCTTGCTTTCTGACATAAGAATAATTCCTCCGCTTCTCTAATTTCATTCCAGTTTTTACTAGCAGCAGTAGCCAGAGCAAAATTTTCATCAGAAGGGGACTTAAGGGCACATATTTGAGCTGAATGCATTAACCCCTCTACTTCTCTGACCCTCCCCCGAATATCATAGAAGAATTCCCTATTTAAGGCCTTAAGATGTAATTTAACAGCTCTCAACTTTCGATTAATGCTTAAGAGGTCAGAACCCTCATTAATGCTCCTCCAAGCATTTTTAACAATTTTTTATACTGAGGATTAGAGCACCACATCTTAAAGTATCGGAAAGGCTTCGACATGGAACGAAGATTCACATCAGTATTCAGGATCATAGCACAATGATCAGATATCCCAGGGGGGAAGAATGTTAACCTGACTTTGAGGGTAAGCAGAAATCCAATCATAGTTCATCAAAACTCTGTCAAGTCTTCTAGCAACTCTTCCATTTTGCCAAGTAAAATAAGAGCCATTTACAGCATGATCAACCAAACATCCCTTCTGAATCCATTCCCTAAAATCATTCATGCTTTTGAAATTTACACTGTCATTAGAAGACTGAAGGAGAGAGGACTGCATTATAGTCACCAAGAGAAACCAAAGGGCCAGTACCAAACCTGACAGAATCATACATATGCTTTATTTGAGAGTCTTTATTGGAACCATAAACAGCTAGAAAAACAAACCAGTTGGAATCTTTAACAGCAGCCAGCACATAATTCGCAGCATAATCTTTGATCACTAAATCAATATGATGTCTCCACAAAATCCAGATTTTCCCATTAGTACCTTCATAAGTCTCAAATGTGCCCAGTCAACCCATAAAATTCAATTTCCCACCACCATACACTTGGGATTATATCATCTGGAAGTTCAAAAGATTGCGACGCGACATGTTTGATATCTTGCATACATAATGCTTATTCTTACACTAAAGAGAAGCAATGTTTTCACTAGTATGATATTTTGTGCTTAAGCCACTTGCAACACCTTTAGACGGTTTAGGAGCGAAGCAACTCAAACAGATGTGTCCTTATGGGGGAAGCGAGCCCTCGAATAACCATGCTACAACCGAGTATAGGAAAAAAATACTATAAGTAGATACATAATTTTGAGTGTGATCACTAAAATCCTCGATGTTAAGGCTGCATAAGGATTGGATTGCTGTTTAGTTTTATTGCCACAACATTGGGCTTAGTTAGTCTTAAGAATCATAAACTTGTTCCCGTAGCGCGACGTGACATCTTTTTTGCCAGATCATTTAAAGTAGTACAAATTCGATCCTCTTCACCACGTTATCCAAATGGGTTTACTAATGATGTCATCCCAAGTGTAACCATGACCAAATGGCATAACTAACCATTCATCCAATCCATGTTTGGGTTTAAAAGTTGTTTTCCACTCATCCCCTTATTTCATCCTAATTTGGTGATAGTCAGATTTTAAGTCAATTTTAGAGAACAATGAAGCACTATGTAACTCATCCAACATATCATCACGTCTAGGAATAGAGTTTTGATAATTCACCGTGATGTTATTGATTGCTCTATAGGCGACAAGCATTCTCCATATACATGTCATCCTTCCTGGGCACTAGAATGACCAGTATAACACAAGGACTCATGCTATCTCAGATGTGTCCCTTCTCCATGAGCTCATTCACTTATCTTTGGAGTTCCTCGGTCTCCTCTCGATTTATATGATAGGTTGCCTTGTTGGGAATATATGCTCCGGGTACAAAGTCAATTTGGTGCTCAGTGCCTCGGATGGGTGCAATCCATTAGGGCTTTCCTCCGGAAAAACATTCTTGAAATCCTGTAAAAGAGAAACAACACCACTATGAAGAGAACTGGTCACATTACCTAAATTAATACACTTTTTAGACACTCTTTTATCAAGTTTAAAAACAAAAAGAACAAAAGTGCCACCTCAAGAGCCTAAAAACAAAAATCACAAACACTAGAGCTCAAAAGAGAGGATGGGAGGGGAGAAAACCTATTAGCCACCCCAAGTGAGATCAAATGATCTCTTGTGTCTAAGAAACCATTATTGGTCATTGTCTACAAAGAGTGTATTAATTTAGCCAATGTGACCAGTTCTCTTCCTAGTGGTGTTGTTTCTCTTTTACAAGATTTCAAGAATGCCAGTCCAGAGGAAAGCCCTAATGAATTGCCACCCATCTCAGACATTGAACACCAAAGAGACTTTGTGGCCGGGTAATCCATTACCAACAAGGCAGCCTATCGGATAAATCAAGAGGCGACCAATGAACTCCAAAGATAAGTGAATGAGCTCACGGAGAAGGGACACACCCGAGAGAGCATGAGTTCTTGTGTTGTACCTGCCATCCTAGTGCCCAAGAAGGATGACACATGGAGAAAGTGTGTCGACTGCGGAGCAATGAATAACATCAAGGTGAAGTATCAACACCCTATTCCTAAACGTGATGATATGTTGGATGAGTTACATAGTGCCTCATTGTTCTCCGAAATTGATTTAAAATCTTGCTATCACCAAATTAGGATGAAATAAGGGGATGAGCCAAACATGGATTATAGAATAGTTAGTTATGCTTTGGTTTAACTAATACACCTAGTACCTTTATGAGACTTGTGAATCATGTAGTTAAAACATTCATAGGAAAGTTTTATGTGGTTTACTTAATTTGATGATATTTTAATTTACTCATCAAACTTAGAAGAAGCTCACCTAGGACATCTAAACTCACTTCTAGAAACCATAAAAAGGAGAAGTTGTATGTTAATATTAAGAAATGCACATTTTGAATGGATCACCTTGTCTTTCTTGGTTTATTTGTGAGCTCTAAAGGAATTCGAGTGGATGAGGAGAAGATAGAAGTCATCAAGTCATGGCCAATTCCTACAAGTATCACTAAGGTTCTAAGCTTCCATGACTTGGAAAGTTTTTACCAAAGATTCGTAAGGAATTTTAGCACCATTACTGCCCCACTCACAACAGTATTAAAGAAGGATGTGCCATTCAATTGGAAGGAGCCTCAACAAAAATCCTTTGATCTACTCAAGGAGAAGCTCACCCAAGCACTGATTATCTAACTACCATATTTCACTAAACCTTCCAGATCGAGTGCGACACATCGCGAGTGGACATAGGGGATATCCTTATGCAAGAGAAGAATCTCATAGCCTTCTTTAGTGAGAAGCTCAACAGTGTCACACTCAACTACCTAACGTATAACAATGAACTCTATGCTCCAGTTCAAGCATTAGAGACATGGCTACATTATATATGACCTATGGAATTTGTCTTCCACATCGAACATGAATCACTAAAGTACTCAAGGCTCAAGATAAACTCAACAAGATTCATGAAAGGTGGACAGAGTTCATTGGGTCTTGTAACGACCCGACTCTGGTTAACTAGTAAGAATTTAAATTTTTGGGTTTGTACTTCGTCGGACAAGACTCAATGGTTTTGGTTCGAATTAAATTGCTAATTCGAAGAAATTTAATTTATTCTCCAATTGGCAAAAGTTGGACTTGAAAGTTTGAGTTCGAGTTAACCGCTGGGTCAGCATCCTAAATTGCTTGGCCAGACCTAAAATAGATCCAACCCAAGCCTTATAATTAAATCACTCAATAAGCCCTTGTTTTTGTCCAGGTGGGCCCAATCAGGCCTACTGGATGTTGTTCCACAAGATGGGAGGGGTGAAGCCTTGGGCCTAAGGCCATGTTCCATAGAATTGAGAACCAACCCACATATCAACTTAGCTTGGGTGTAACATTCTACCTTTAGAAGACTTCGACTGAAACACTGGTTCAACCCGTGCATACTCTAACTAGGGTTACTGACTCACAAATATATCAATCATAAATACATCCATTCACAATCCCAATAAACACACATTAAATTCCATCATTAAATCCAATACACATAAACCGAATAACCAATACCACACAATACAATACTCAATAAATGGCCAATACACATGTACTTCATATAAAATACTTTCATGAAATACAATAAGGAAAACCGTAAAAACAACCCAGTAGATCCCCGCCAGCTCACTATCCAGCTCTAGTACCTGAAGACCCATCCAGAAAAAAGAAAGACAGAAAAGGGTTAGTGCTAATCACTGAGTGTCTAAACCGTGAGCAAGTCACACCTCTAAATCATGTCGATACTTACTCATTCCCATAACCAATACCGATGGTACCATGTGGTACCCATTATAACTGTTACAATTCTTAACAGGAAGAACATAACATCTACCAGTAAACTTGTTAGAAGTCCTAGCATCCCCGAAGAACAATGATCCAATGATTTCCGATGTGTGTTCACTAAGGACCTCTAGTATGGTCACAATGGACCCCAATACTAGTATCAGTAAATAGGGGATTGCGCAATCCGAGGGTGGGCCACCATGAACTCTAATCCCAACACAGATTTAAATCCTCAACGAATTAGTTATCCTTAATTAATTCGCTCGAGTAATTTTTAGTAAATAATATATTTAAAGAAAAAATGAAACACTACAAGAAACTGCTGTTTTGACAGCGACAGGTTAACAGCCATCAAACAATGGCTGCTGTTTTTTTTTTACATATCATGGAAATTTAACAGCGGCCAAGTGGCCGCTGTTAAATTATATCATTTAACAGCGGCCAATTATATCATTAACAGCGGCCATGGGCCGCTGTTAAATTAAAGACACAGATTGCCAACTCCCACCGTCAGATCAAATGTAGAGAACGACTTTGAGCCGTCAGATCGCTTCTCCCCTTTCCCTTCAGATCTGGACTCTTTAACTCTAGACCCTTATTCGTCGGCGGCCGCTCGCTCCAAACATTCAACCCTAAACCTTTCTTCGTTGGCGGACGCTTCTTCGTTCCAACCTTCGAATCCTCTTCTCTTCCCCTTCAATCGGTTCTTCTTTGACCCCGCCTCCAACTTGGACGCCCTCCACCGGCCCAGCACTCCACCGACCACCTCTCCTCCGATCCGACTGCCGCCACTCCTCCCCGACTCTCTCTCTCTCACCCTCGACTTCCGTGTCTCCAATCCCAGCCGCCAATCCCCTTCTCCCTATTCGTTCCCAGTTTTCCAAGACTGTCAGGATCACCAAACTCGATTCCCGTGCCTCAACCTTGAAGCCACCGCTTCTTCTTCTGCCTTCCCTCAACATCCACGCCGACTGTCGCCGCTTCTTCTTCTGCCTTCCCTCAACATCTGCACCGACTGTCGCCGTCTCTCTCTCTTTCCATGAAAATGGGAGTAGCCAGCAGCCATTGAGTCTATCAAGTCTTTCCACCATCTCTGTGTTCAAGATTCTTAGGAATCAAATCTAGACTGTCGCCGGAGTTCCGGCTCTATCGCTGGAGCTCCGGCTATTATTTTAATTTCCAAACTAATTTAAGGTCGCGGTTAAATTATTTGGTTTAACGGCGGCCTGATTTTTCCTCTGTTAAAATTGTTTAACATTGAATAATTTAATAGCGGCCCTAGCCGCTTTTAAACTCCGTATCTGCCGCTGTTAAATGCAGCGTTTCTTGTAGTGAAAATATCAAAACTGACATATTTTCGGAGTCGGGTCGTTATTTTGGGCTTGGGTTAATGGAAGCTTGGGCCTAAAGCCCTTCAAATTAAGGTTTCCAACAGAAGGCCTTTCGACCAGGTAACGAAGAAAAGGAGAACAAGGTCCTGTCGGGGATGGGCGAAAAGAAAAGAAAAGAAAGAAGGGTTTCGAAGAAGGATGGTAGGCATGAAAATCAAGTGAGTTGTGGCGGTGCTGACGGGAAACTAATGGGCAGGTCAGCGTGAATGAGAAATCATGAAGCTAAAAGGACTAAGTGAAGGGTGTCAGACCTTGTTTCAATTAAGAGGAGTATGGGAAAAAGTGAAAGGTGGCAAGAGGGCTTGAGATGTTAATGAGAAAAGGGGGAGAGACTTGGGTTTAAAACTCATGTTGGATTTAAGTGGAAGGAGAGAGGAGGCCGGCCTTAAGCCGCTCCATCCAATGTATGGACCCGAAGGAAGGAGGGCCCGAGCTAGCTTGCTCATGGAACGGAAATGGGAGAAGGTTGGGGACCGTACATGCTGCATGGGTTCGATAAAAGGCAAGGAGAAGTTGGGCCAAGGGCGTAAACTTGTAAGTGTAGCTAAGGGAGAGGGTTTGTTTTGGGTCTTCATTCAGAAAAGAAAGAAGCTCAATGCATATGGTGACTCAATCGCTTTTAGTATAAAAAAGGGATCCATGTCAACCATTGATCTCATCTGTGAAAAATAAAGGGCTAGCACTTGAGCATTTTAGTAAATGAAAATAGGGACTCTGTTCCAGCCCATTCGATGGGGGGCACAATAGTATTTGTATAGGCTTTGACCAGGGGCTTCGATTGACAACCTGCGAAGCCGAACAACCTCGAGAGGATCTCGGTTGGTGCCGGGTAGATGTGTATGAGTCACCATAGTCCAAGTATTCTAAGATATATAAAGTGAAGGGAATAAGATAAGGAGTGGGACAAACCTCAGCGATGGCCGCTGAGAGGCTCGTTGTTATGTTGCCCAATAGCCTGGACATAATTGCCTTAGTCTGATTGCCTTGGTCTGATTGCCTTGGTCTGATCGCCTCGGGTTGATTATCTTGGTTGATCGCCTTGGGTTGATTGCCTTGGGTTGATCGCCTTGGGTCTGGTCGCCTTGCTTCTTATTGCCTAGGTCTGATTGCCTAGCTTCTTATTGCCTAGGTCTGATTGCCTAGCTTCTTGTAGAGAGGGAAAGTAGAGAGAAGGAGAGCCCCCCTTATGTTGGAGGGAGCATTGTATTTATAGTGCCTTAGGAGGAAAACATCCACCGTTAGATCTAATCGACGGCTGAGATTAGATCTTAGAGCCCACTTTAGTAGGCCTTAAGTTGGGCCTTAGGAGTTTGGTGGTTGGGCCTTATTTAGTTTACTTGTAGCTTGGGCCTAAGTGGCTAGGGCCCATCAATTGCCCCCAAGCCTGTTGTCTTGCTGTCTAGGCGACGTGCTTTCAATGCCGTGGTCTTAATGGACTCACCAATTGCCCCCAAGCTTGTTGTCTTGCTTGTCTAGGCAACGAGTTTTCTAAGTCGGATGCTCTTCAGTGAATTTATCTAATGCGCTTAGGGCCCATCAATTACCCCCAAGCCTGTTGTCTTGCTTGTCTAGGCGACGGGCTTTCAATGTCGTGGTCTTAATGGACTCACCAATTGCCCCCAAGTGCGACTCAGAAGCAAATTAGGATCTTACTTCTGAGGTGGACTTTCTCGGGCCACTCGTTTTGTCCTTCAATACGAGGAGTTATGTTTTACGAGCGATTTGAACCCTTAGGTCTTTCACTAGATCCCTAGGTTTTAACCGATTCAATGCCCGTAGGTCTTACATGGTGATTCAATGCCCGTAGGTCTTACACGGTGATTCAATGCCCGTAGGTCTTACATGGCGATTCAACGCCCGTAGGTCTTACATGGTGATTCAATGCCCTAGGTCTTACATGGTGATTCAATGCCCTTAGGTCTTACATGGTGATTCAATGCCCTTAGGTCTTACATGGCGATTCAATGCCCGTAGATCTTACACGGTGATTCAATGCCCGTAGGTCTTACATGGAGATTCAATGCCCGTAGGTCTTACATGGTGATTCAATGCCCTTAGGTCTTACATGATTCTTCTCCCAACGTTGGTAAGCTTTAGAAATCGCCGCTAACAAACAGTGGACTTTGTAGTACATAATAGTGCATATTTATTCCATTTGCTTTTACCAACTTATAGTAGAAAATTAAGATTAACGTATTTACCTTATTGAGTGTCCTTTTGTGCAACTGACTTTTCCTCATGTTGCTTCAAATGAGTGAGCTGCTACTTGTTAAGGAAATGTGGGCTGAATGTCATGGCCCATTCACTGGTCTCTTCTTAGCCATCAAATGCATAAGGCTACCTCTCGGCCCACTAGTTAGGATTTTCGGAGTGCCGACCTCCCCTTACTTTTATCTGATTTTGAGTGATCGGCCCAACCATCCTCTTCTCGTCATCTCAACTTTCCAGAGTCCCTTTTTGAGTTCCACTGAGCGAATGTTATCTTCCTAGGCGACCCCTTTTATTTTTATTTTTATCGGGATCCAAATTGCTTCCTGAGATTCATTCCCAAGTTTTGAAAAGGTGATTCCTCGTCTTCGATTGACTGCTTCATAGTGTCTTCGGGGATTCTTTCAAGGAGGTTCCCCTTTTAAGCTCGACTGATGGTATATTCCTCTACCTCTTCTGTTTCTCTTTCGTCGTCATAGATTGCTCAGTTGGTGACCTTGAGAGGAATAAGAGAAGCTCTAAGCCATGATCTTTTCAAATACCCAACCTTCGAACTTGCATTGGGCGACTCTTATCCCCTCTTTCTTATTTTTCATCGCCTATCTCAACTGACGGGCTCTTGGGAGACTTATCGGGCAATCAAGCCTCGCTTCTTCTCTCAATTTTCCATTGCTTAACCTTTCGACTGGTGGTTTTATCAAGCGATTGGGCCTTGCCTCTTTACTCTTTTTTATCGCTCAAGCTGACGCAATTTTGACGGGGATTTGAGCCTTCTCCTCTCTCATCACTTTTCATCGCCCTTGCTGAGGTTTTTGATCGTCTGGACAGGTAGGTTACTCTGACTTCTTCTATTTCTTCTGTGCCTCTTGTTTTCAATTTTAGGTAAGCGATTCGACATGCTTCCTTATTGTATTATCATAGACAAACAACGACTTCATCAACTGATTTGGATTTGGCAGGTGATTACTCTTTCTCCGACGATTGCTTCAATGTGTTTCGACTTTCGAGACAATTTATGTTGGGTGATTTTTGTCTGGATTTTTGGCGATGCTCGTTGTGAGTGAGCTGAGCCGCCTAAAGATTTATTATTTATAGGCGATTTTCATCCTTCCTCTTTATGTTTAGGCGACTGAGAGATTTCCTATTCGCTGCAGATTTTGTCAAGATGATTGCTACATCGGCTCAGACTGACGCGCTTCTTTCTCGCTTTAGATTGACAATTGATTAACTATTTTCATTTTGTTCATTTCTGTTAGGCAATTGCCCTGCTTAGACACTTGCTTTTAGTTTCTGGTCTTCAGACTTCGAACCTGTGATTTGTCGCTTGATTATTGGCAAGCATAGATTGCTTAGTCAATGGTTGTCGTTGCTCAGACAACGAATGCTTGTTCAGCTCCCGGGGAATTTCACGGGCGATCGAAGCCTTGTCGAGTTCTTCCATCACTTGGATAGGTAAGCTGGCGACTTCAACTCGCTGAGCTCTTAGATCGTCGGACTGGTAAGCTTTTCTTGAATTTTTCCTCTTTAAATATCTTTGGTAGGCGCAGAGCATGTGGCTTACCCTGATACCCTCATTTCAATTTTAATTTTCCAGCTGAGGCGATTGACCCTATAATGGTTTTTCTGCACACATTTTGATAGTATTTGACTCTTTCTGTTCTGGCTTTGGCAGAGAATTCTTTGTCGCTTCGTACCCTGACTTCTTTGTGCTTCAACTTTTTCATTAAGTCAGATTTTCTCCATGATTTGACAGGTGAGCTTAGCTGATGGCGATTTGCTCCAGTTGGCAGCTTAGCCATTATTATTTCGTCGGAGGTTCGTTCGAGATTTGCTCCCATGTTTTGATGAGGTGACTTCGGTAGTCTACTCTTCTATCTCTTCTAGTTTTTCTGATTTCCTTATGAAAATAATCGTGCACTTTGTTGAGCGGCTAAAATCGTGCACGACTTCTTAACTTTACTACCTCCTTAACAGGCACCTTCTCTCTTTTGGCTTCATGTTATCAACAATGATTAGCTTTTGTCGATCCCTCTTCCCATCATCTCTAGGCGAGTGGGAGCCTATCTTCGAGTGGACGTGTTTTGCTCTTGAATTTGACTAGCAATTTGTAACATCCCCGCCCAACCGAACGGGTTAGAACTCAAGTCTGGGTGACTAGAGTGCCGGAAACGGTACTTAAGAGGGTCTCTTGAGGTCTGGGACGTTTGGGTGTGTGCCGGGTTGAAGTTGCAAAAGAGGGGAACAGTGTACAGTACCAAAAGTGCTGATTTTGGGCCCTGAAGTGCGCAGGCGCACTTTTAGAAGTGCCAGGCGCACTTTTCAATTAATTCAGCAAACTTTCGGCGGAATATTCAAAATGTGCGCCTTTTTGGGGTCAAAGTGCGCCGGCGCACTTTTGGACATACCAGCGCACTTTTCGTGCATAAAAAGGCGGATCCAGCACGGGAATTCACAAATTCCTTCCTCTTTTTTCCCCCAACTTCGTTTTTGACGAACTGAAATTCCCCAAGTTTCAATCCTTGATTCCGGGAGTTGTAGAACTCCGATTTGCGATCCGTTTGTTGCTACGCGTTCGTGGCGACGAGAGGAAGAGATCGCACATCGTGGTTCTGGATGGTTCGGAGTAGGCTGCTTCGGTGAGGAGGAGAAGAGCTACGACTTTGGGTGGTAGAGCTTGGTCGTTCGGGTTCCGGGAGTTGTTTTAGAGCCTCGTCTTCTTGTCAGGTGAGGGTTTAGCGTACGATAGGTAGAATTGGTTGACGTGAGGAGTTGAAACTTGACTTAGAAGAATGTAGGGCATTGCATGAAATTGAAACAGAGTAAAAGGGGATTTCGTTATGTGATTGATTGTTGAGTATTTGCGATTGTTGTTGGTTGTTGTATGCTTGTTGATATGATGAATTGCATGATGATAGCGGGCTGTTTGTTATGTGCGATGAATGGGGGAAAGATTAACCTTGATGCTTAATGGATTGGATGTAGTAACGAGTGTAGGAGGGCAGGGGTATGATGCTGTAAGTGTATTTCTGCTTGGAATTGTTAATCTGTGGTTACAAGTGGATGGTCCCACCAATGTGGGGTCGTCCAATGAAGGACGTACAGGAGGGTAAGCCTACGACTCATGACATGGCTTCCCCTGTACTTGCAGGTGGGGGTGGCCGGTGAGCTAGCCGTTTACCCTTAAACTGTTGGTGCCGTGGGAGGCTTTGAATGACTTGTGATGTGTGGTTGTATGTGTGATGTTGGTGAAGATGCTAGGTGTGTATGTATTGTTGTTGAGGTGTGTGAATGAGTGCAAGTGGTGTAATGTGGGACATGGATAAGTATGCGAGTGATGTTGATATTGGTGGTGGGAATTGATGTGCAACTCGATGGTTGGATTGAATGATGCGAATGAGCTGTGTGATGAGTATGATGGTTGGTTGTAAGTGTTGAGTAATTGGTTGTGTTGATTGAATGATAGAACCGGTAGGAGTCCACACTGCCCACCTTGAGATGTGATGAGTTGTGTCCGGTTCACGTTGAGTGAATCACTCTGGTTAGCTACCAGGGATTTATGTTGAGTCGGTCTACGTCGAGTGGATCACCCAGGTCAAGTACCTGGGATTATGGTTGTGGTATCGGTCTACGTTGAGTAGATCACCCTGGGTTGTATTACCGGGGATTGTTGGCCGGCAGTGGTGGTGTGGAGCAACTCCTAGGCGCCTAATAACTCACCTAGAATTTAATGAGTCGAGTCGTGTTGTGACAGTATGATGTGTGGAGTCTGTGGGACAGGGGTTGGTAGTGTTGTGCTTGGTTGATGTTAGTAACTGTGAAACTGTGAATTGCGAGTTGTGTGGTTGAAGTATGAAAGTGGGTGCTACTCGTGTTGGAAGATGTATTGTAATTAAGTGTTGTATCGTGTGTATGATGACTTCGTTGATGCTATTATATTGCGGTATGAGATTGACCGGTGTGCATGTTCTAACCCTGATAGTGATGTTGTAGTGAGGATTGATGACTTGTGTACATTGCTGAATCTTATTAATTGTGTGTACTGGTGGAGGTAAGTTCTTGTGTGATCACCTAGTAGCATGCTAGGATTAAAATGATAATGGCTGTGTCAGATTCCGTTGTGTTGTTTGTGTGCGGAGTTGGGATCACTCCTAGGCTAGGTTCGGCGCATAGGTAGACCCAGTGGGTTCACTCAGTTTCATTAGGAAGCTGATCCCCCCCCAGTTTCTCTTTTCAGGTGTTCGGTTGAGTTCGGAGGAGTTGCAGGTTGGAGTTGTGAAGTGAAGATTAGGAAGCTATTGTGGAGTGACCATTGTTTTAATTTTAGATTTCGGTTGACACTTTTGGGTTGGAGATTTGTAATCATTTTGAGTTTTGGTTTTGGATTTCGGATTTTATGTATTGAAGGCTTCAGTTGTTTTTGGGGAGCTTTTTTAATGAAGAGTTGTTTCTGTTTTCGCTGCGTTTTACTCTTTTCTTTTAAAGCTGGTTCTTCAGTAGCACTCAAACCGGTTCGACCACGGGTGAACCCGGGTCGGTTTGGGATGGGTGTTACAAGTGGTATCAGAGCCTGGTTAGTTGCTGCTGTGTTGGTGATTCGTCTCTTCTTCTAGAGGAGTAATTAACCTCGTAGGGGGAAGGGATGAAGCATCGGCACAGGACCAACTTTCTAGGGATTTTCAAATCGTTTTGAAGTGGGTGGGAAGTTTTGAAAGGAAAGTGTTGTGAATTTGAAAGGAAAGTGATTTGAAATGAAATGTGATTTCTTAAAATTGGTCAACTGAAACGTTTTGTGTCCTCCTGTAGTGAAGAGGGTGGCGGAGTAGTTGAGAGTGGAAGTAGTAGCAGGTTGGGAAATTGGTTAGAAGAGTAGAGCCTTGTAGAATTTGGTTAAGTGAGTAGAGTGCTTGAGGTGTGAGTTTTAGTCGAAGGTGTTAGCTTCATAGTTCTTGTTGGTGTGAGTGTGCTTTGTTGAGCTCTTGCGTTGTGGTTGTGCTCTTGAGTGAGTTTTGTTTGATTGTGTTTTGGTTGTGTTCTTGTTGTGAGTAGTGCCGTTGAGGTTCGGTTGTGCGTGTCTGTTAGGTAGAAGTTTGAAGTAGTGTGGGAGTAGTGCCCTTAGAAGGTGTGTGTTGCTAGAGCCGTTAAAAGGGAGTTTCGGGAGGTGATGTGATCCTTGTGTTGCTGCGTTATGCTGTGATTTGTGGATTCGTTGCTAGAGCAGTTGGGTTGTGATTTCGGGGACGAAATCTTTTAAAGTTGTGGAGACTTGTAACATCCCCGCCCAACCGAACGGGTTAGAACTCAAGTCTGGGTGACTAGAGTGCCGGAAACGGTACTTAAGAGGGTCTCTTGAGGTCTGGGACGTTTGGGTGTGTGCCGGGTTGAAGTTGCAAAAGAGGGGAACAGTGTACAGTACCAAAAGTGCTGATTTTGGGCCCTGAAGTGCGCAGGCGCACTTTTAGAAGTGCCAGGCGCACTTTTCAATTAATTCAGCAAACTTTCGGCGGAATATTCAAAATGTGCGCCTTTTGGGGTCAAGTGCGCCGGCGCACTTTTGACATACCAGGCGCACTTTTCGTGCATAAAAAGGCGGATCCAGCACGGGAATTCACAAATTCCTTCCTCTTTTTTCCCCCAACTTCGTTTTTGACGAACTGAAATTCCCCAAGTTTCAATCCTTGATTCCGGGAGTTGTAGAACTCCGATTTGGATCCGTTTGTTGCTACGCGTTCGTGGCGACGAGAGGAAGAGATCGCACATCGTGGTTCTGGATGGTTCGGAGTAGGCTGCTGTCGGTGAGGAGGAGAAGAGCTACGACTTTGGGTGGTAGAGCTTGGTCGTTCGGGTTCCGGGAGTTGTTTTAGAGCCTCGTCTTCTTGTCAGGTGAGGGTTTAGCGTACGATAGGTAGAATTGGTCGACGTGAGGAGTTGAAACTTGACTTAGAAGAATGTAGGGCATTGCATGAAATTGAAACAGAGTAAAAGGGATTTCGTTATGTGATTGATTGTTGAGTATTTGCGATTGTTGTTGGTTGTTGTATGCTTGTTGATATGATGAATTGCATGATGATAGCGGGCTGTTTGTTATGTGCGATGAATGGGGGAAAGATTAACCTTGATGCTTAATGGATTGGATGTAGTAACGAGTGTAGGAGGGCAGGGGTATGATGCTGTAAGTGTATTTCTGCTTGGAATTGTTAATCTGTGGTTACAGGTGGATGGTCCCACCAATGTGGGGTCGTCCAATGAAGGACGTACAGGAGGGTAACCCTACGACTCATGACATGGCTTCCCCTGTACTTGCAGGTGGGGGTGGCCGGTGAGCTAGCCGTTTACCCTTAAACTGTTGGTGCCGTGGGAGGCTTTGAATGACTTGTGATGTGTGGTTGTATGTGTGATGTTGGTGAAGATGCTAGTGTGTATGTATTGTTGTTGAGGTGTGTGAATGAGTGCAAGTGGTGTAATGTGGGACATGGATAAGTATGCGAGTGATGTTGATATTGGTGGTGGGAATTGATGTGCAACTCGATGGTTGGATTGAATGATGCGAATGAGCTGTGTGATGAGTATGATGGTTGGTTGTAAGTGTTGAGTAATTGGTTGTGTTGATTGAATGATAGAACCGGTAGGAGTCCACACTGCCCACCTTGAGATGTGATTTAGTTGTGTCCGGTTCACGTTGAGTGAATCACTCTGGTTAGCTACCAGGGATTTATGTTGAGTCGGTCTACGTCGAGTGGATCACCCAGGTCAGTACCTGGGATTATGGTTGTGGTATCGGTCTACGTTGAGTAGATCACCCTGGGTTGTATTACCGGGGATTGTTGGCCGGCAGTGGTGGTGTGGAGCAACTCCTAGGCGCCTAATAACTCACCTAGAATTTAATGAGTCGAGTCGTGTTGTGACAGTATGATGTGTGGAGTCTGTGGGACAGGGGTTGGTAGTGTTGTGCTTGGTTGATGTTAGTAACTGTGAAACTGTGAATTGCGAGTTGTGTGGTTGAAGTATGAAAGTGGGT
This sequence comes from Linum lewisii, assembly GCA_034768395.1. Lineage (NCBI taxonomy): Eukaryota > Viridiplantae > Streptophyta > Magnoliopsida > Malpighiales > Linaceae > Linum > Linum lewisii. The sequence goes on from CM068303.1 coordinate 11,414,468, forward strand.
GCTATTCGTGTTGGAAGATGTATTGTAATTAAGTGTTGTATCGTGTGTATGATGACTTCGTTGATGCTATTATATTGCGGTATGAGATTGACCGGTGTGCATGTTCTAACCCTGATAGTGATGTTGTAGTGAGGATTGATGACTTGTGTACATTGCTGAATCTTATTAATTGTGTGTACTGGTGGAGGTAAGTTCTTGTGTGATCACCTAGTAGCATGCTAGGATTAAAATGATAATGGCTGTGTCAGATTCCGTTGTGTTGTTTGTGGCGGAGTTGGGATCACTCCTAGGCTAGGTTCGGCGCATAGGTAGACCCAGTGGGTTCACTCAGTTTCATTAGGAAGCTGATCCCCCCCAGTTTCTCTTTTCAGGTGTTCGGTTGAGTTCGGAGGAGTTGCAGGTTGGAGTTGTGAAGTGAAGATTAGGAAGCTATTGTGGAGTGACCATTGTTTTAATTTTAGATTTCGGTTGACACTTTTGGGTTGGGAGATTTGTAATCATTTTGAGTTTTGGTTTTGGATTTCGGATTTTATGTATTGAAGGCCTTCAGTTGTTTTTTGTGAGCTTTTTAATGAAGAGTTGTTTCTGTTTTCGCTGCGTTTTACTCTTTTCTTTTAAAGCTGGTTCTTCCAGTAGCACTCAAACCGGTTCGACCACGGGTGAACCCGGGTCGGTTTGGGATGGGTGTTACAAGTGGTATCAGAGCCTGGTTAGTTGCTGCTGTGTTGGTGATTCGTCTCTTCTTCTAGAGGAGTAATTAACCTCGTAGGGGAAGGGATGAAGCATCGGCACAGGACCAACTTTCTAGGGATTTTCAAATCGTTTTGAAGTGGGTGGGAAGTTTTGAAAGGAAAGTGTTGTGAATTTGAAAGGAAAGTGATTTGAAATGAAATGTGATTTCTTAAAATTGGTCAACTGAAACGTTTTGTGTCCTCCTGTAGTGAAGAGGGTGGCGGAGTAGTTGAGAGTGGAAGTAGTAGCAGGTTGGGAAATTGGTTAGAGAGTAGAGCCTTGTAGAATTTGGTTAAGTGAGTAGAGTGCTTGAGGGTGTGAGTTTTAGTCGAAGGTGTTAGCTTCATAGTTCTTGTTGGTGTGAGTGTGCTTTGTTGAGCTCTTGCGTTGTGGTTGTGCTCTTGAGTGAGTTTTGTTTGATTGTGTTTTGGTTGTGTTCTTGTTGTGAGTAGTGCCGTTGAGGTTCGGTTGTGCGTGTCTGTTAGGTAGAAGTTTGAAGTAGTGTGGGAGTAGTGCCCTTAGAAGGTGTGTGTTGCTAGAGCCGTTAAAAGGGAGTTTCGGGAGGTGATGTGATCCTTGTGTTGCTGCGTTATGCTGTGATTTGTGGATTCGTTGCTAGAGCGAGTTGGGTTGTGATTTCGGGGACGAAATCTTTTGAAGTTGTGGAGACTTGTAACATCCCCGCCCAACCGAACGGGTTAGAACTCAAGTCTGGGTGACTAGAGTGCCGGAAACGGTACTTAAGAGGGTCTCTTGAGGTCTGGGACGTTTGGGTGTGTGCCGGGTTGAAGTTGCAAAAGAGGGGAACAGTGTACAGTACCAAAAGTGCTGATTTTGGGCCCTGAAGTGCGCAGGCGCACTTTTAGAAGTGCCAGGCGCACTTTTCAATTAATTCAGCAAACTTTCGGCGGAATATTCAAAATGTGCGCCTTTTTGGGGTCAAAGTGCACCGGCGCACTTTTGGACATACCAGGCGCACTTTTCGTGCATAAAAAGGCGGATCCAGCACGGGAATTCACAAATTCCTTCCTCTTTTTTCCCCCAACTTCGTTTTTGACGAACTGAAATTCCCCAAGTTTCAATCCTTGATTCCGGGAGTTGTAGAACTCCGATTTGCGATCCGTTTGTTGCTACGCGTTCGTGGCGACGAGAGGAAGAGATCGCACATCGTGGTTCTGGATGGTTTGGAGTAGGCTGCTATCGGTGAGGAGGAGAAGAGCTACGACTTTGGGTGGTAGAGCTTGGTCGTTCGGGTTCCGGGAGTTGTTTTAGAGCCTCGTCTTCTTGTCAGGTGAGGGTTTAGCGTACGATAGGTAGAATTGGTCGACGTGAGGAGTTGAAACTTGACTTAGAAGAATGTAGGGCATTGCATGAAATTGAAACAGAGTAAAAGGGGATTTCGTTATGTGATTGATTGTTGAGTATTTGCGATTGTTGTTGGTTGTTGTATGCTTGTTGATATGATGAATTGCATGATGATAGCGGGCTGTTTGTTATGTGCGATGAATGGGGGAAAGATTAACCTTGATGCTTAATGGATTGGATGTAGTAACGAGTGTAGGAGGGCAGGGGTATGATGCTGTAAGTGTATTTCTGCTTGGAATTGTTAATCTGTGGTTACAGGTGGATGGTCCCACCAATGTGGGGTCGTCCAATGAAGGACGTACAGGAGGGTAACCCTACGACTCATGACATGGCTTCCCCTGTACTTGAGGTGGGGGTGGCCGGTGAGCTAGCCGTTTACCCTTAAACTGTTGGTGCCGTGGGAGGCTTTGAATGACTTGTGATGTGTGGTTGTATGTGTGATGTTGGTGAAGATGCTAGGTGTGTATGTATTGTTGTTGAGGTGTGTGAATGAGTGCAAGTGGTGTAATGTGGGACATGGATAAGTATGCGAGTGATGTTGATATTGGTGGTGGGAATTGATGTGCAACTCGATGGTTGGATTGAATGATGCGAATGAGTGTGTGATGAGTATGATGGTTGGTTGTAAGTGTTGAGTAATTGGTTGTGTTGATTGAATGATAGAACCGGTAGGAGTCCACACTGCCCACCTTGAGATGTGATGAGTTGTGTCCGGTTCACGTTGAGTGAATCACTCTGGTTAGCTACCAGGGATTTATGTTGAGTCGGTCTACGTCGAGTGGATCACCCAGGTCAAGTACCTGGGATTATGGTTGTGGTATCGGTCTACGTTGAGTAGATCACCCTGGGTTGTATTACCGGGGATTGTTGGCCGGCAGTGGTGGTGTGGAGCAACTCCTAGGCGCCTAATAACTCACCTAGAATTTAATGAGTCGAGTCGTGTTGTGACAGTATGATGTGTGGAGTCTGTGGGACAGGGGTTGGTAGTGTTGTGCTTGGTTGATGTTAGTAACTGTGAAACTGTGAATTGCGAGTTGTGTGGTTGAAGTATGAAAGTGGGTGCTATTCGTGTTGGAAGATGTATTGTAATTAAGTGTTGTATCGTGTGTATGATGACTTCGTTGATGCTATTATATTGCGGTATGAGATTGACCGGTGTGCATGTTCTAACCCTGATAGTGATGTTGTAGTGAGGATTGATGACTTGTGTACATTGCTGAATCTTATTAATTGTGTGTACTGGTGGAGGTAAGTTCTTGTGTGATCACCTAGTAGCATGCTAGGATTAAAATGATAATGGCTGTGTCAGATTCCGTTGTGTTGTTTGTGTGCGGAGTTGGGATCACTCCTAGGCTAGGTTCGGCGCATAGGTAGACCCAGTGGGTTCACTCAGTTTCATTAGGAAGCTGATCCCCCCCAGTTTCTCTTTTCAGGTGTTCGGTTGAGTTCGGAGGAGTTGCAGGTTGGAGTTGTGAAGTGAAGATTAGGAAGCTATTGTGGAGTGACCATTGTTTTAATTTTAGATTTCGGTTGACACTTTTGGGTTGGGAGATTTGTAATCATTTTGAGTTTTGGTTTTGGATTTCGGATTTTATGTATTGAAGGCCTTCAGTTGTTTTTGGTGAGCTTTTTAATGAAGAGTTGTTTCTGTTTTCGCTGCGTTTTACTCTTTTCTTTTAAAGCTGGTTCTTCCAGTAGCACTCAAACCGGTTCGACCATGGGTGAACCCGGGTCGGTTTGGGATGGGTGTTACACAATTTGAATCGTACTAGGTTTGTCGCGTTGATAGACTAAATGACTCGTCTTCGGTCTTATTTGCTTGAGGGGGATAGGAACTGGTAGCTCGCCTCTCCTTCTTTAGCGATTAGCGTTCATACTTTGCGGGTGTGATGCTTGAATATTGTTTTTAGATTCTGCAGGCGAGTCTTCATCTTCACAATCTCATGCTACTCTTCTTAGGTTTTCCCGATTGACTTCTTTGTTTTATTTTTTATATAACAGGTGGAGCTGTCCACCCTCTTGCTCCTCACACGAATTTGTTGATCCTGAGCTTTTCGACCGCCAGTGTCGGTAAGTTACTTTCCCTACTATTTCTGATGTTTCTCTTGCTTCCCACTTTGAGTAAGCGACTCATCATGCTTCTTGTTGCTTCAGCTCAGAACAATGACTCTTCTGATTTTTATTGCTTCAGCAATTGGACAGGCTAATCAACTGGAACTTGGCGAGCGATTACTATCCTCACCTTGATAATCAGACTTTGTTAATGTGATTTTTTCGTCACTTTAGACTTCGAGAGGTCGTCTTCAGACTCAGCTCTTCGCTCTATGTTGTGGCGAGTGATTTCCTCTCTTGCTTTGAACATCCAACTCTGACTGTCGATGGCGATTAACTCTTCCTTTTGCTTTGTTATTACGCAAGAGATTTCTGACTCTTAGACTATTTCTTTCATCCTTCGGGCGATTTATTGCAGCTGGCGATTTAGATCTTCTCGAATGAGTTTGTTGATGGCAATACACATCAAACTTTGCTAAGGATTTTCGCATGATTTGTACATGACTTCTTTCTCGCTATAGAAAGATAGTTGGATTATCGGAAAAGATTTAGAGCTGAGGGCACTGCCACTCCTCATTGTAATCGCTCAACTGTCCATCCCCAGTAGTCGACCAACTCCAAGCTTTTCCATTGCCCGAGATTTTGAACCTTGCCGAGCTTTTCCCTCCCCGAGACTTGTAAGTTACTTTCATTTCATCTTCTCATGCTCTTCCTGCTTTTGAACTTGTTGAGTGACTGAAAACAAAAATGTCTTGTTTCTTCGACTTTGTGAAGCCCTATTGCCTTCCTAATAGACTTTTGGCCCTTCATTGCAAGCGATTGATGTGATGTGCCCTTTTCATTCTTAACTACTTCTGGAAATTGAGACCTCTACTCTCAGGTGGTTCGTCTTTTTTGTTTTGCCACGCTTGATCATTTGGTTTTGCTCGTTCGACCGTGACGGACGACTTTGACAAGCGCCTACCACTTCGCATAATTCTTTTCGACTAGCCTTCTTTGAACTGGATTGCCCAACTCCACTACAACAAGTGATGAACACAGACCACTTGCTCCTTTGCCTTGAACTTTGAGAGGCGATTTTGCTTCTTTGGTTTATACTTCTGGCTTTGACAAGTGGTTTTTCTCCTCTTCCACTTTTCTTCGTTTCATTAGAAATTAGCAGGTGCTTGATTTCCTTTTATCTTTGACTTGACTTTCTAGAGTGATCTTAGGTGGTTGGAACTTGGATAGGAAACTTACATGAATCCATTTGTATGATAAAGTCATCCTTCTTTAATAAACTGACAGGCGACTATAACGTGGCTTTAAACCCTCAAGTAAAGGCCACGTTGCTCTTTCTCTTGCTGATGCTGGCGACCCAAGCGTTTTTTGTTTTGAATCAATTATGACCAACCCAAACCTCTTCATGTGTGGACTACTAGTATGCACAAAGTTCCATCCACGTGTTTCTTGCTTCCTCTAGCTTTGAAGAAACGTGTTGTGATTATTCTTAGTGAGGAGTTTTCTCAGGCGATTGGATGGTCGTTAGGGATATCCACTAGTTGAAAAGAGCAAATGCGATGTGATTGTCTCATCCCCGCAGTGGTGAGTCAATCTGAATACCCGTGAGTCGTGCCCCTATCTGGCGCGCCAATTGTTCCAGCCCATTCGATGGGGGCACAATAGTATTTGTATAGGCTTTGACAGGGGCTCCGATTGACAACCTGTGAAGCCGAACAACCTCGAGAGGATCTCAATTGGTGCCGGGTAGATGTGTATGAGTCACCATAGTCCAAGTATTCTAAGATATATAAAGTGAAGGGAATAAGATAAGGAGTGGGACAAACCTCAGCGATGGCCGCTGAGAGGCTCGTTGTTATGTTGCCCAATAGCCTGGACATAATTGCCTTGGTCTGATTGCCTTGGTTTGATTGCCTTGGTTTGATTGCCTTGGTCTGATTGCCTTGGTCTGATCGCCTTGGGTTGATCACCTTGGGTTGATTGCCTTAGGTTGATCGCCTTGGGTCTGGTCGCCTTGCTTCCTATTGCCTAGGTCTGATTGCCTAGCTTCTTATTGCCTAGGTCTGATTGCCTAGCTTCTTGTAGAGAGGGAAAGTAGAGAGAAGGGAGAGCCCCCCTTATATTGGAGGGAGCTTTGTATTTATAGTGCCTTAGGAGGACAACATCCACCGTTAGATCTAATCGATGGCTGAGATTAGATCTTAGAGCCCACTTTAGTAGGCCTTAAGTTGGGCCGTATTTAGTTTACTTGTAGCTTGGGCCTAAGTGGCTAGGGCCCATCAGACTCAGTTTGGGAATATTTTCTCAGTAGGGTTTTAAAGCTCTTCTCTCGGAGCTTAATTTTTGGGGTCAGATGGTGAACCAGGTAAGCTCCGTGGTCGGAAAGCTCACCAACGACAGCGAAACGCCCATCAGTCGCGATGGACCAGAGAAAGAATAAGAAGCCGATTGGTCCCCCCAATTGCAAATCTTCCTCAAATCATACTAATGATTTGGCTAATGATTTACAGAAAGATGGACTAGAGACAGGTTCCTTTTACATCTTATCCTCGATTTATTGTTATCTAGCATTACATGCACTAGTTTTGATGCTTATGGTTTTCGATTTTGGGTTTTCTGAAGTCAATTTTGTTATTTGGTTTGTTTGTTGCCAAATTGAATCGTTCTTCATGTTTTGGGTTTTGCTTCTTGATAATCAATTGTGAATTGGCCTCTGATCAGCAAGCCTGTTTTTTTATCTTTGGTTTCCCTACCTACTTCAACATTTTGTTTTTACAGCAGACTTGTGTTCTGCAATTAACACTAGTGTTTTTGATGAAAAATTATGACTTGTTGTGGTGATTAACACTAGTGTTTTCGGGGGTCGTGGACCTAATTAAAACTAGTGCTTTGAGGTATCAGTGCTAATTAACACTAGTGTTTGAGGATATTGATTTGGCCGACTATTGATATCTTCCTCAAATTCTTTGTTTTTAAAACACTATGAATTTGTTCGTTGGTTTGGTTGATGCGAAAATGGTTTTTTTTTGTTTATGTATAGGGTTCCGATTTTCTATATTCAATAGTGCATTGTGCGATTATTAAACAAAAGTTCTTATTCATCATGTTAATTCGTTGGGGTTATGCTTCTTGATGTCATAGTGAGTGTTAATGTTGCTTAAACTACACTAGTGCTTTCGGTGATTAGTTAAAACTATTTCCTTGTGTTTGGTTTTAGTTGTAGGGTCTATTTGTATAATTTTTTTACTAGCATTTTTTCGGCCCGTTCGCCGATCTGTGATATTTCCATTATTTATTTATTATAATTAGTAAATGAGTAATGATCTTGTTGTATAATGATAAATTCAAGATTATGTTCAAAAATTTATAAATCAACTAAAAATTTTGAATTGAAGGATTAAACTTAATAGGTCAAAATAACTAACATGACACTTCATAGAGAACTTAAATATTTTAAAGTAAAAAATATAAACACAACCAAATAATTGTTTATATAGTACCCAAATACACATAATATTTAAATCGAGTATTTTAATTAATTTTATAATATTTTGAAAATTAATTAAGTTCAAATTACATACTAAAATGAAATAGGCACATTTATGATCATTGCAAAGAAGAAAGAAAATAAACAATTATACTTTTTGTTTAAACAAACTTTTCAAATAAGTGATATCTTCTATAAATCAACATGACTTCAAAAAATTGATTTATCAACAAAAGTAAGTTCAAGACAATCAGGAAAAAAAAACTCCATCGAAACATTTGCAAACAAATAAAGTCGAGACTTAAAAAATTAGCATTAAAAAAAATATTTTGAGGAATAAAGTCTAAAATGGCTCGTCATAACTTAGAACTCGCATTACTTATATAGGTTTGATGAATATGCTCAATTCAACATCAACCCAATCAATACTTTGAATTTGTTAATAGTAAATAACTTGTAACCCGTTTTACACAAGGTCTCATGACTCATACAATTACACACTTGTGACCTCACTGTCATTGCTCTTACTAAGATACAATCTTATTTCTCTAATTTTCCCTAGCTCAATGGATATAATATATTAATTCACAAATACTTCTCTTAAATATTAATTATTTTTATATTTTTTTATAATTTATGCAACTCAAATTTGTATTTAATTTATACTTCTCTTAGACAATTTTATCAAATGGGTCGTGTATTCTAAACTAAGATGACTTCAAAATTTTTGATTTACCAACAAAAGTAAATTCAATACAAACAGAAAACGATTACGATTCTTGAAACATTTGCAAACAAATAAAATTGTGACTAAAAAAACCAACACTATAAAAAAAGTTATTTTGAGGAATGAAATCTTAATTGCTCCGTTAAAACTTTTTAAATAAGTGATGTCTTGTAAATCAACATGACTTCAAAAAATTGATTTATCAACAAAAGTAAGTTCAAGACAATCAGGAAAAAAAAAACTACATCGAAACATTTGCAAACAAATAAAGTCGAGACTTAAAAAATTAGCATTAAAAAAAATTTTGAGGAATAAAGCCTCAAATGGCCCGTCATAACTTAGAACTCGCCTTACTTATATAGGTTTGATGAATATGCTCAATTCAATATCAACCCAATCAATACTTTGAATTTGTTAATAGTAAATAACTTGTAACCCGTTTTACATAAGGTCTCATGACTCATACAATTACACACTTGTGACCTCACTGGTCATTGCTCTTACTAAGGTACAATCTTATTTCTCCAATTTTTCCTAGCTCAATGGATATAATATATTAATTGACAAATACTTCTCTTAAATAATAATAATTTTTATATTTTTTATAATATATGCAACTCAAATTTGTTTTTAATTTATACTTCTCTTAAACAATTTTATCAAATGGGCGGTGTCTTCTAAACTAATATGACTTCAAAAAATTTGTAACAAAATTTTTGATTTACCAACAAAAGTAAATTCAAGACAAACAGAAAACGATTGCAACTCTCGAAACATTTGCAAACAAATAAAATTGTGACTAAAAAAACAAACACTATAAAAAAATATTTTGAGGAATGAAATCTTAATTGGCCGGTTAAAACTTGAATATTTTGGAAATTAATTAAGTTCAAATTACATACTAAAATGAAATAGGTCCATTTATGATCATTGCAAAAAAGAAAGAAAATAAACAATTATACTTTTTGTTTAAACAAACTTTTCAAATAAGTGATATCTTCTATAAATCATATGACTTCAAAAAAAATTATTTATCAACAAAAGTAAGTTCAAGACAATCAAGAAAAAAAGTTTCATCAAAACATTTGCAAGCAAATAAAGTCGAAACTTAAAAAATTAACACTAAAATAATTATTTAGAGGAATAAAGCCTCAAATGGCCCGTCATAACTTAGAACTCGCCTTACTTATATAGGTTTGATGGATATGCTCAATGCAATCTCAACCCGATCAATACTTTGAATTTGTTAATAGTAAATAACTTGTAACCCGCTTTATATATGGTCTCATGACTCATATTATTACACACTTGTGACCTCACAGGTCATTGCTCTTACTAAGATACAATCTTATTTCTCCAATTTTCCCTAGCTCAATGAATATAATATATTAATTGACAAATACTTCTCTTAAATATTTATAACTTTTTATATTTTTTATAATTTATGCAACTCAAATTTGTGTTTCATTTATACTTCTCTTAGACAATTTTATCAAATGGGTGGTGTATTCTAAACTAAGATGACTCAAAATTTTGTTACAAAATTTTTGATTTACCAACAAAAGTAAATTCAAGACAAACAGAAAACGATTGCAACTCTTGAAACATTTGCAACACTATAAAAAAAGTTATTTTGAGGAATGAAATCTTAATTGGCCCGTTAAAACTTGGAAGAATATGGAAATAAGGATCATGTTATGTGAATATATTTAGCTTTGATGAATATGCCCAATTCATAAAACTCAACCTGGTTAATACTATGGATTCGTTAATAGTAAATGACTTGAAACTTGAGCGTGTAATAGTATGAGTCATGAGATTGTAAGTAAATGACTTACGATCTCATGACTCATACTATTACACACTCATGACCTCATCGATCATTGCTCTTATTAAGGCACAACCTTATCTCTCTAATTTTCTCTAGCTTAATGGATATATTAACTAACGAATACTTCTTTTAAATATTCATAACTTAGTTTGCTTGAATGTCTTATCCCCAAACACTAAATCTTATCCCGCAAACACTACATCATAGACTCAAACTCTCAATCGTAACCCAAACTCTAAAATTTTGACGATAAGTCCAATTTAAAAAATCATAAACGTCAAAAATAAACTCGAAACCTCTAATATTGTATCCTTAGATTAATTGTTTACTAAAATATATTAAGATTGGTGTCATTGGATTCAAAAAATTAAAACGAACAACATTTGTGAAGGAAAGAATATGTTTGGAGTAGCACATAGAATGTTATGAAAAGAAAACTAATTAGAAGGAAAAGAAATATGGGAGATAGAGTTTGAAAAATTGAATAAAAATTAAATTTGTTAAGATTGTAGTTTGCGTAGGAGAAAGAGAGTGTGAGGAGAGAGAAACCTAAACTAAAGGAGAAGAGGTCAAATGCTGATGTGGACAATATCTTTTTATCCAATATGCTTATATATGTTTGTTGATTTGGACAACTAAACTAATAAATACTAGTGCATTTTGGTGCAAACTTGTTTATCTTTGGTTTCCCTACATGCTTCAACGTTTTGTTCTTACAGCAGATTTGTTTTCTGCAATTAACACTAGTGTTTTTTATGAAAGATTTTGACTTGTTGTGGTGATTAACACTAGTGCTTTGGGGAATTAGACTATAGTTCTTACTAATTATGTTAATTCGTTCGGGTTATGTTTATCGATGCCATAACAAGGGCTTATGTTGCTTAAAACTACACTAGTGCTTTTGGTGATTATATAGTTAAAACTATTTGTTTGTGTTTGGTTTTTCTTTGGTGGAATTTGTGGAGCTGAAAACTTTGAAGGATCGACTATTAGTGGAGAGTAACACAGACAAGTGGAGGATTTTATTCATTCTCTATGTCATTGGAGTAGTTCTATGTCCCGGTTCCAACATACAACATCGTTGATGTCAATGCTGAATTTGGATAAGATTGGAGAAGTATAAAAAACCACAATTGGTGCAAACATGTATTAACATACTTCGAGAAGGGACTGGGTAGAGGAAAACAAATGAGATATCTGAACTTTGACGTGCATGTCCTGATGGTTAGTTTTACGAAACTCGTTGCTCATGTTTATGGTGAATTTAACATTTTAAATGTATCATTTCAGCTTGTAATAGTGTTGACCAACAAAGAATGTGTTGCAGTTAACAATTTGTCAGAAGTTTGGATCAATAGCAACTTATCCATCCCCTTTGCCATGGTGTGGAATGTGGGAACATGATGCTGTGCACAATGAGTTAGATGAAATGGCACAAAAAGGAAAATGTACGGGTCTGGAACAATTCATTGAATTCCCGACTAAATTAACACAACAAGAATTAGACATTAAAAATGTGAGTTGAACATTAATATTACTATTTAAAGTATATTGTGCTTGTTTAATATTTTTTTGTATCATGATCATTGATTAAAAGAGTGTAAATATAACACTAACTTAAGACGTTCATATCGTTCGTATAATGTACATTGCAGGGTCTAGCTTTGGACAGTAGGTACTTGGTAGTTATGGAAAGGATTGAGAATAACCTCAAAATTTTGAGGGAATATCTTAGATTGCAAATCAAAGGGGATGAAGGTGGCTGACACAACCTTATCAAGGGTTGTATTCAAGTGTCGTTTTCCACAAGGATCCCCTCGAATGGCTACTACTCAAATATATCGTTTACGGTCTAATCTTTTGGAAATTGGATTTTGGTTCATTCAAATTCAATTACCAACTACTAAGCAAGCAAGTAATTAGGGAAAAGAGAGAAAGGGAGTTTTGAAATCAACTACGAGAGAAAGTCACTAGGATAGATTGTTGACTAAGCTCAAACGCACCTAAACTGAAGGAATTGGACTAATTGACTTTGAAAGTAGAGAAAGACCACCATTTATCTTAGCTAGACTCGGTTCACTCTCGTGATATCGAATCCCTATCATTAGACCACTCGAAATTAGGCTCTCACACTCAATTCAAGAAAACTAAGGACGCGCCAAAGGTGTTCGACGAAATGCCAGTGAGTTTCAATTACCCTAGAGACCTAATCTACACCTAGCAAGGATCACACCATTGATGTGTTTCTAACCAAACACCTTACACTCACCCAAAGTGATCAATTGGGCAAAATGCTTGACGCAAGTCCTCTAAGGGATGAAAGTCATATGGTGCAAGAATGGTGCCCAATCTCTTGGTACAACACTCCTACATCCTTCTAAGCTAGCACCAAACATGATTGCACACTCTCATGCCACAATTCAACAACAAACAATCATCAAACATGCATTAAACACAAATGTTCAAGGTTGTACATAGCAAAGAAGAACCAATCAATACATACTTGGTCAATCATGTCCAACCCTCTCATTTTAGGGAGTAATCATAGCTAAGTCAAATCATCTACCCTAGAGAACCAAGATATCAGCCTAGCATGGCAAGGGGAGAGAAGTACATGGTATGATAAAGAAGACCTCTACCCATGGAGATGATGGTCCTTGGAGAAATCTTCAACTTCAATCCAATCATTGACTCCTCCAAGCTTCCAAGCTTCAAATCTAGCTCCAATTTGACTTCAATTTCTCCAAAGTTGACAGAAAATGGCTTCTAGGGTTTGTATGTTTGTCAAGTGGTGTTTAGGGCTCCAAAGGAAGTGAGAGAATCCCCAAAACACTAAAAAGTGAATGTATTTATAGTGTAGGGAAGGTGCGCCGTGCACCCTTGCACGAATGGTGCATAGTGAAAACAGAAGAGATTATAATCTTGTCTCGCACGTATCTCCTTTGTTTGAGCTCCGATTTAGCTCTCGTTTGAACCAAAAGCTTCGTTCCTCTAATATCATATCATGGCCTGAAATCATCCTCATAAGGATACGATGTGAACAAAAGGTAAGACTTATACTCCGAATATCCGAGATGCTCCAAACAATAGCTCTCATATACTTCTTGAGGAGGACCACTAGACGATTCTTTTTCTCGGGTAGAAGCTTAGAGTTGATGATGACCGATAGCCTAGAATTTGGCATAAGAAAGGCATACTCCAAATGTGCGAGTAGTTGCTTGAACTCAAGAGTAGGTGGTTCTTTATAAGAAATCTTCACCCTATCCACCTTTGGAAGAGCAACAAAAACCATCTCATCATCTAACTTGTCTCTTCGTTCATCAAGGTAAGCCACTTGAGCACTCAAATTCGGACTATCAATATGTTCACGCACACAAATTCTAAGGCACACATCCAAAAAATCTTGAAACACGATGTTAGAAATACTACATACACCAACCGAAGCAATTGCATTGCAAGAGTATTCTAAATCATCTTTTGCATGAGCAAATTTCATGTCATCGACTATGAAAAATGTGACACTCTCTTGTCCTACTCTCAAAGTCAATTTTCCATCATGCACATCAATTAAAGCACAAGCGGTGGCTAAGAGTTTTCTACCAAATATCAATCACTACAAAAAAAAATGCTAATTAGCGTCGGTTGAAACGTAGCAATTTAGCGTCGGTCGGTCATCAACCGACGCTAAGTGGTTGATCTCGCGTTTTAGCGTCGGTTGATAGGCGACCGACGCTAAAATGGGACAAAGAGCCGACGCTATTATCCGGTTTTGGTTCATTTTTTGGCTGACCGGGCGGTTAAATTGGCGTCGGTCAGCAGAAAGAGAATAGCGTCGGTTATGACCGACGCTAAAACGAGTGTTTTATAGCATTGGCTGACACGCGTTTTAGCGTCGGTCATCGACCGACGCTAAAACGCGTAAGTATTTAAACCCCCATCCTAACCCTAATCTCAAATCTCTCAATCCTCTCCTCTCTCAATCCTCTCCTCTCTCTCCTGAAACTCTCCCAAACACCACCCTCCTCCTCCAACTCTCCCAACACACCCTCCTCCTCCAAACTCTCCAACCACCACCCTCCTCCTCCTCCAAACTCTCCCAACCACCACCCTCCTTCAAACTCTCCTCCTCCTCCAAACTCTCCTCCTCCTCTTCAAACTCTCCTCCCCTCTCTCAGCTGCCACCCTCAACTCTCCTCCCACATCTGCCGTCCGCCACCACAACTCCGCCGCCGTTCCGCCGTCCCGCCTCCGTTCCGCGTCCGCCGGTCCGCCTTCACTTCCTCCTCCAGCCACCGCAGCCGCTGCATCCCAGCCGCCGTCTGCTAGACGACGAAGCCAACTTGACGGTGGTGGAGAAGAGAAAACAGATCTGGGAAAAAACCCAAATCTGGAAAAAAACCCAGATTAGAAAAAATTAAAAAGAAAAACAAAAATAATAAATGAAAAATTAAAATGAAAACAAAAAACAAAAAACAAAAAAATTGGTTTGGTTAGCCACCCATTCGGTCAACCCATATTTTAGCGTCGGTCGTGTTTTATTTTAGCGTCGGTTGACCAAACGATCGACGCTAAATTATAGCGTCACCGTATCTGGCGTCGGTCTTGCCGACCGACGCTAACCGACGCTAAAACGCGTGTATGACCGACGCCAAATAGCGTTTTTTTTGTAGTGAATGAGACATCCACATCATCGGTATCTAAGACCATAAAATTGACTAGGAAAGCAAATGTTCCTAATTTAACTAGCACATCATCAACAATACCCTTAGGATTCTTAGTCGACTTGTCCGCAAGTTGAACGAACATACGAGTAGGACGAAGATTAGACAAACCAAGTTTCTCAAATATGCAATAGGGCATGACATTAATGCTAGCACCTAAATCCTCAAGACCATTAACAAGAGAGAAATTACGAATAGCATAAGGGAGAGTAACAACATCCGGATCCTTGAGCTCTTCGGGTGGATTTTTAAAGAGAACGACGGAGCATTGTTCATTGAGGTGAACCAAAGATGTCTCGAGTAGCTTCCTCTTGTTGGTGTAGATTTATTTCATGAACTTAGCATTGAGGCATCAAGGTATTGGCTTCGACAAACGGTAGAGAGGATTGCATTTGGATAATTTGATCCACAAACCTCTTGAAGGCCTTCTCAAGACCATCCTTCTTCAACCGAAACGGGTATGGGGGCTTAGGCTTGTATGGAGGCACAAACGGTGCGGGAGGAGAGACCAGTGATGTACTCGTCATAGCCACACTAGGTTCCTTAGCAACCCTAGTGCTCTCTTTACCGTTAGGAACTTCAACCTCTAGTTCCTCAATCTCAACATCATCCAAAGGATCATTAGCATCATTATCATCAATCACTAGGTTTGAATCTTGTAACTTTTGGGAATAAAATGAGATAGGGGGAGTAGCTTGCAAGGGCCTCCCAGTTCTAAAAGTCACCACCTTAAAATGATCCGGTCCTTTGGGATTGACCTCGGTATTGGAGGGTAAGGAACCCGAGGTTCTCTCCGAAAGTGCCTTAGCAAGATGACCCGTTTGAGTCTCCAAATTGGTGATTGAGGCTTTTTGATTCTTGAAGAGTTGAAGAATAACCGCATTGGTGTCTTCTTGGGAGGTTGAAGATCCACCCTCTTTAGTTTGAGGAGGCTTATTATAACCGGGTGGTCCACTACCCTCTTTAGCTCTTCTCCCAAGGTTTGTTGGGTTCAATCCAAGCTCCAATAGCTCCAAAATAGGGTTCTAGGGTTTGGGTGTTCATCAAAATGGGTTTGGGTGCCAAGAGAGATGAAATATGTCCCCAAATGAGTAAAAAAATGCATGTTTATATAGTGCAGGGAAAAGTGCACGGCGTGCACCTTGCACTATGCACAAATCATGATTTTGAAACGCCCATATCTTCCTCGCCCGAACTCCGATTAAGCTCTCGTTACATCCTATGGATTCCTTTTCACCCTAATATCATATCATGGCCTGAAAAGTGCACACACATAGCTAGAAGGCACGTAAAATGGGGCCACAAGTGACCCCTAGGCGGCAATAGTGTGAAATGTATAAAATGACTTAGAAGCACATAAACCACGATACAAAAGGGATCAAACATGGGGTAATCATAGGCATATCGTAGGATAAAAATATATGTAATAAACTCACATCACTGGCACTTCCGGGACACTAAGCAATGAGGATGTTGCTGATGACATGGGTGGCTACCCAGAAATAGTATCTGACGTGGTTGAAACCTATAAAAAAATGAGATGGGAGAAGATGAGATTCCAACCGATGGATGGCGTCAAAGTCCGATATCAGGTGATGCACTTGTGCACCATATCAGATTAGGTTAAAGGAAAGTCGTCGCCCAAGTGCATGAAATGATAGGACAAAATAATGATGTAAGTGATACTCTTTAATTTTCCATGATTAGTATATATGGGAGACAAACACTAATGAGGTGGAATTTTATGCTGTAATAGGTGGTTCAAGATGAAAAATGTGATGAGAGTATGAAAGTTAGTTACGATATTGTAACTGAAGTTGTGCAGATATGCTGCTGTAACCAATTACTTCTTCTGTTAGTATTTAGCTTCAGTAGGATTTGGCCTCTGTATAGATGGCCACAATACATTTTCTATTCTTGTATTTATCTTGTACAACAACTATATACTTTCTTTTATCTATAAAATGAACTCATGAGAGCAATATCGGCACGTCTAGTTTCTCAACCTTTCATGGTATCAGAGCGTCAATTAAACTCTACCGAGTATCTCTAATTCTTTCTCTTTTCCCTACAACCATGTCTACTCCAACAAACACTACCTCTGCTACTATTTCCCAAACTCTCTCCCCACTATCAAACCCCCAAATGACAATCAAACTTACCCCAACAAACTATCTGCTGTGGAAAGCACAGCTCCAGCCCTTGTTACATTGCTATGACTTTATGGGTCACATTGATGGCTCCAAACCAGCACCGCTGCAGCTGGATGATGCTACAAATCCAGCGTTTGCTTCTTGGTTCTCCCCCGATCAACTTGTGCTCTCTTGGATAAGTCTTTCTGTCATAAAAGCAGTAATTCCACAATTAATCTATAAGCATACTGCCTATGATGCATAGACTCGTCTTGCTATGATTTAAGTTTCTGGTTCAAAAGTTCAAATTCGTCAACTAAAAGTTTTGTTGTATGAGCTTTGTCGAAATGGCGAGTCAATTGCTAATTATCTGTAGCGTGCCAAGACAATATCAGATCAACTCAACGTCATTTCGTGGTAACAGATGATGATCTAGTTGGGCATATAATCCACGGTCTAGATGAAGTGTTCAGGCCATTTGCACGATCCATCGAGTCTCGACATGAACATTTAAGCTATGATGATCTTCATACTTGCTTCTAAGCAAGGAGCTTCAACTTCAAAGATATAATCATATATCGAATGCCGATGCCACTGAACTATTTTCATCTCGTGGTGGGCGCAGAGATCGGACAATCAGATACAGAGGAAGAGGCGGCCGTCGTTCCTTTCTGTAAACCTATCTTAATTCAATTGGAGCTGCACAAGACATGGGCTATGGTGGTCAGGCCCGTTATTTCTAGTCTTCTCCAGACATAATAATTATAATATTTCACGAGCCACTAACCTCTATAATGTAGGACTGTTAGGTCGTGGGCTAAGTCAACCCACTATGGAGCTTATTTGTCACAATTGTGGAGGAAAGGGCCATATAAGGCCAACCTGTCCCAACCCACGAATTACAAACCGAAAACCCAACCATCAACCCATGTCAACCTTGTTGCATCCCCTCTAAACAATAATGGATCACAAGAATGGGTCATGGATTCCGAAACAAACCACCACCTGACTTCGGATCTTGAAAATATCGCTCAACACTCTGAATATGATGGCACTGACGAAGTTACGTTCGGAAATGGTAAATCTCTTCTCATACAAGATCCTCTATTGCTCAATTCTCTAATTCTACTTTGGCCTTTCAAAATATTCTTCATATTCCCTCAGCTCCTTATAATTTATTGTCTATTAGTTCCTTGACGAAGGCTGATGAACAAGAATTATCGTGATTATCAACCCCCGATTAAGCGACATTCCATTGCTTGTAGCACATTGGATTTCGGTTCATTTACTCTATTTCCTACCGATTTGGTTACCTTGGCCCATTTTGGGTCTATTTGATGTGTTTTCTAGTGTCTATGTTAGTACACAGGTTTTTGCCATCAAATAAGTAGCCGTCAGGAGTGTTCGAGATGCAATGGAGCCTCGAGATAGGACCCGAGATTATCAGAGAAATCAAAAGGATCAAGAAATTAATCACAACCGCCCATAGGCAAAGGTTTCGCCGAAAAGTTTGTGAAGAAAAGATTAAAAGTTTTTGGCGTACAAAAAAAAAACAGATTATTTATGAAGAACTTTTGCCGAAAAGTTCAAAGTATACGACGAAAAGTCTGTGAAGGAAGTGCAAATCCCGGCGCAGAAATTTTGAATTATTCTCTGAAGAAGTTTTCACCAAAAACTTCAAACATTTCAGGGAAAACTTTTGGCTTTCTAGACTCAATAGAGATTCAAGTTTCAGCCCTATTTAAGGAGCGGTTCAGCCCTTCCTAAAGCCATATTCATTTTTCCAGACCTTCCCACACATAGGAGAGAGGTTAGAGCTTATTTTGGAGTCCTTGGAGAGATTATTTCATAATCGATTCATCCCGAAAGACGCTCGAAGCTAGGATTTGAAGATTTCTCAAGGATCGAAGGTTTAAGAAATCGTCAAAATTAGGATTTTTTCAGATTTTCTCTGTTCTTCCTCTCTAAGCTGAAGTCTTCTATAGTCTTTGTTTCTTTTGTATTGAATATGAGTAGCTAAACCCTTCTAGCTTAGATTAGATGAACCCTAAGTGACTCGGGCTTTAAAGCGGTTACAGATCGGTAGGAAGTAAGATATTAATTCAGTCTTTTCTTGTTCATAATTGATTTGTTCTTCAATCTCGTTTCTTTTCTGGCTTGATCACCTAGATTAGATTCTTGTTAGAATAAAGGATAGTTGGTGAATGTCCGCCTTGTTTTAGAACGTCAAATTAATTAGTTAACCCATTCAACGGATTCACCTGACCAATAGGGGTCGCTTAGGGTTAATCCGTTTCAAGAGTAGCTCATAAATTAATATAAGTGCACCAATCATTTATTCCATTGTAGAAGCGAACGCACGAGTGGATAATTGATCTTGGTAGCTAGTTCAATAGTAGCGAACGTTCGTGGACTTAGACCTAAGGGTAAGTAGCTACAGCGGTGATTAAGAACTGATTGAATTAAGTCTGAACCCTGCCAGTCTTGTGATTGCCAATTGATGACACTCGATTTGACGTGATTATCAGCCTCATTTAAGCGACATTTCTTGGCTTAAGACATGGTTTTTAGGGTAGAATAGTGAATATTCACTCATCTGCTCTATCTCGTGCCATTGCTGTTACTTTGGCCAGTATCGGGTCTATTTGATGATTTTTTAGTGTTTTCATGATAGCACAGGTTTTTGCCATCAAATAAAGTAGCCAAGGACGTGTCTAAGGCATTGGAAGCTCAAAGAACCGCACCATAATCGATCCAAGGAGTCAATCAAGTCAACACAAATCCTACCCGTTTTACACATAAGTTTTTGGCGAAAAGACCTGAGGTTTTCGCCGAAAACTCCAGAAGAAATCGGCAGAGCAATACAAGAATAAGTTTTCGGCGAGAAGTCAAGTTTTTGCCAAAAACTCTAAACAACTAGCTCACAGAAGAATCAGTCAACGGAAGCCAGCATTTTACACAGAAGTTTTCGGCAAAAACTCCTAAAGTTTTCGCCAAAAAAATCCAGGCCAAATCCAGCGCTGATAGGTTGAGTATAAATACTTAACCGGCGGCTAAAACGAAATACACTTTTCATATAGAACTTATTACAAGTTCCAGACTTAAGAAGTTCGAGAGAACAGAGTTGAAGAGTTCAAAGAGCCAGGAAGAGATCGTGACGCCATCTTTCCACCTCGGAGACTCGGAGCTGAGAGTTGAAGATCCTTGAGATTGAAGCTTCACGGATTCGTCAAATTAGGTTTTACAGTTCTTCTCTGTTCTTTCTACCTGAGATGTATTCCTTGTTTGTCTTTAATTCTCTTGTATCTAATATGAGTAGCTAAACTCGTAGAGCTTAGATTAGATGAACCCTAAGTGACCCGGGGCTTTAAAGCGGTCACGAATCGGCGTGATTAGATTCAAGTTCAATCAGTTTCTCTTTGCATGGTTGTTTTGTTCTTCATTATTTATGTTTCTCTTCTGGTTGGTCGCCTAGATTAGGTTTATGCAAGTTAGGGTTAGTCGCCAGACAGCTTCCCTGCTTTGGCGCATAAACTTATCTTCCTTGATCACCTAGTTTAGATTCTCGTTAAGCTGAGGATAGTAGTGAACGTTCGCCTCTCTTTAAAACATCAATTCAACCAATTAACCTATTCATTGGAGTGTGCCTTTCGTAACCAGTTAGGGTTAATCCGCTTCAAGAGTAACTCATTAATCATTAGTAAGTGCACCAGTTAGTTCTTCCGTCGCAAGAAGCGAAAGCTCGGGTGGTTAATTAATCGTGGTAGTTAGATCGGATAGAGCGAACGTTCGCCAGTCTTAAACCTAAGGGTAAAGAGTTATGGTGGTGTCTGAGAATTGATTTAATGAGAATTGAAAACCGCTGGTCTTATGATTGTTGTTGCCTTGGTGATCTAAGGGGGATTCGAAATCTAAGCTTGTCTGTCGTCTGTCTAAACCAACCAATCATTTTGTCTTTTAATTTCATTTTAGTTTTCCTGCTTCTTAGTCTAGAAGTCGTGGAACTCACACCACGCACAAAGTGTTTAAACCTGAGTATTTTGCCTTCATATTTGAGTAGACAATTATTAGAAGACCCGTGGAATACGATCTGCTTAGCTTCTAGCTTGGTAGTATTTGATCACTGTTCTGCAGCACATCACCAATGCATCGGTGATCTTAGGGGGATTCGAGTATAAGCTCTTGTCTGTTAATCGAAAACCAACGTAATCAATCAATCTGTTAATCTTAGTAGTTAATTTAATTTCCTTTCCCTTGCATGCTAGCATTAGAAATTCGTGGAACTCACAACACACAACTTGTTAAAACCTGAATAATTACCAATTGCTTTGAGAAAATGTTGAGAAGAAGCCCTGTGGAATATGATATATCCTACTCTTGTAGGTTAGTATTTGATCGCTGTTTTGCAGCTTATCAAGGGCTAATCCTATTTCTATTGAATTTTTGGATCTTCCTTTGTGTTAAAGGACTTGTCAATTAAAGCTGAAACATTTCGTGGGCGAACGCGAGATGGTCTCTACTCTCTTCCACAACATATCCTTTTTCGCGTGTCACCACCACACACTTTTGTTGCTTCATTGGATGTCTAGCACCAATGTTTGGGGAATGCAAATTTGCGTGCTGTCAAACAAGCTTTAGAATCTCAAAATATTCCCTTTTTAATGAATTGAGCTAATTTTATTCATAAAAAATAGTGGAATAGCAATACAGAGTGTTCAAGATACTTCTAAAACAAAAGACCTAAAATAATCTACTAAATAACACTAACTATAGTATCTTCATGCTTCCTCCTCGGGGCATAGGATCAAACTTTACCTCTAATCATCTCTGCTAGTGCTTCCTCTGCCTTTCTAGCTCCTCCATAAAGTCTACTACATCTTTCCAGCCATATGTGACAGATCAGCACTCTCCAAATCAACATCTTAGCTTTGCCTTTTACTCCATTCCCTTTCCAACTGCAAACAGATGCAATAACCTCATCCCAAGACAAACCTACAACGTCTAGCAGGATTCTAGTAATAACCTACACAGTGTAGGGACACTCAACAAATAAATGCCTTCTAGTCTCCTCTCTTTCCATACATAACACACACGAATCATCAATGGCAGCATCCCATTTTTTAACTTTGTCTTTCGTGTAAATTTTGTCCTGAACAACCAGCCAAGTAACCACTGAACGCTTTGGGATATAGCACCCAGTCCAAACAGCAACATACCATTGAATAGATTGGTCTGCTACCCTGATAGTTTCCCAAACTAGACTGACTTTGTACTTCTGCATATACTTCCCATTCCACAACAGCTCACCCTCATCATCTATAGTGATATACTACCTTAAGGAGGCTCTCATCATAAGGAGTTTGGTCCAATGCCATGAGCCTGTTGTAGCTTTCACATCCCAAAAACTTCTCCCCTTAAGCCTATACTTATGTATTCATGCCACCTAGAGAGAACCATCCTGCAAAAGAACAGTCCATATATGCCTGATGACATTAGCTTTGTTCCACGTTTTCATATCCTTCAATCCCAAACCACCTTCCTGCTTTGGCAGAGAAACATATTTCCATGCCACTTAGCTTTTGTTATGCTGTTATTTCCCCCTATAAGAAGTCAATGTAGATTTTTTCAACATCTTTAATGAGACCAGATGGCAAGATAAAATGAGATATCCAGTATTACAAAGTTCCACCTATAACTGATTCAATAAGCTGACACTTCCCTGCATAGGAGAGATGTTTAGCCTTCCAGTCCGTGACCTTACTTGTAATTCGATCCACAAGTGACTCAGAATATTCCTTTCAATTCAATAAAATCGCATAATCTTTGTCATGGTTGTGCAGTAGGAAAAAACACACAAGCTTCATTTTCCTACTTCTACTTTTGATGCCAATCCTCCCTTAGAACTTATATGCAGTGATGTTTGGGGACGTGCTCCTGTTTCCTCCTTTGACAATCAATCATATTATGTTCTATTTTAAGATAATTTCAGTAAATTTTCTTGGGTATATTTCTTCCAATATAAGACTCAATTGCTCAGTATCTTCATTCAATTTCGTCAACTTGTTGAAAAATATTTCAACCGCAACCACCTTATCAAAACTTTTCAATTTGATTGGGGTGGTGAATATCATGCTCTAACAAGTTATCTTGCCGAAAATGGGATTATCCAACGTTCTTCATGTCCTTATACGTTTGAGCAAACTGGGTGTACTGAAAGAAAGCATCGACACATTGTAGAAAACGGTTTGGCTTTACTTCATCATTCATAGGTTCCTACGAAATATTGGACATTGGCCTTCGAGACTGCCGTTTATTTGATTAATCGCACCCCCACCCCTCTTCTTGATAATTATTCACCATTTTCTATTCTATTTCAGAAACTCCCTAATCTTACGAACCTACGAGTTTTTGGATGTCTATGTTATCCATGGCTTCGAGCACAAACCAAAAATAAATTAGAACCACGCTCACTACCTTGTGTATTTCTTGGTTATAGCAAAATTCATAAAGGCTTTTGTTGTCTTCACATACCTACTAGACGTATTTATGTCAATCATCATGTTGTATTTGATGAATCAATATTTTCCTATGCAGGTCCGAAATCAGGAGCAAAATCTATGACTCAATCCATGTCTACGACCCAACCTATATCATTGCCCAATCCCCCTACCAATTTAATTACACACTCAACCCAACCTCTCATACAATCAACGACCCACACATGTCCAATATCCCAATCAAACCCCACTGTATCCTCTAATCCCACACCAATGAAAACCAAAATATCCTCACCATCAACTTCTCCTGCCATCCATCCTCTAATCCACCATCTCCATCGCATCGTCGCCACCTGATGATAACCAGAGCCCAAACCGGAAATCTTAAACCCCGGTCTTTCGCGGCATCTTCTTCACCGACAATTCCAATTACTGTGACTCAAGCTCTAAGTCAATCGGATTCGCGCACGACCATGGAAGCCGAGATCGACGCATTAATCCGCAATCAAACATGGAACTAGTTCTTGTGGGTAAAGGAGCAAATGTAATCTCAAACAAGTGGGTTTCTGGATAAAGAATCACCTAGATGGATCAATCGAGCGATATAAGGCTTGCCTCGTAGCTCATGGATTTCAGCAGCTACCAAGGGTTGATTACACAAAACTTTTAGCCTAGTGCTCAAACCGGCTACCCTACGACTCTACTCTCTCTCACTGTCTCCAATTCATGGCCTTTGCAGTAGTTTGATATATCCAACACATTTCTACACGTTGAACTAACATAGGAGATATACATGTCTTAGCCCGCAGGGTTCATTGATCAGGATCGGCCAGATCATGTATGTCGTCTTCGCAAGTCAATCTACAGTCTCAAACAGGATCCCTGAACCTGGTACTCATGCCTAATTTCCGCTCTTGTAAAATGGGGTTTTGTACCTCTGAAGATTGATTCTTTGTTATTCGTATGCGCTCGCAATCATTCTACTATCTATCTACTGGTTTATATATATGATATTATAATCACTAGGACATCTGCAACCTTGATTAAAGAGTTACAGGCTTTTCTGGAGTCACACTTTTGCTTGTGAGACCTTGGTCCTCTGTCTTATTTCTTAGGTGTCGAGGTTGTATGACACAAGTAGGGAATTGCTTCATCGAGCTAACATGGGTTCGTGCAAAGCCATCTCCAGTCCATGCACAATTGAACAGGTTCACAACGCTAGTACTAACATCTCTAGTTCCTTCTTAGATCCTGCTCTTTATCGCTAAATCGTGGGATCATTACAATATTTAAGCTTCACTCGACTTGACTTATCTTATGCTATAAATTTCGTATCTTAGTACATGCACAATCCACTGAATGATCATTGGGAAGCCGTGAAACGCATCTTACGTTATTTACAAGGAACTTTGGATTTAGGGTTATATATTGGCCCGCATAAATCACACTCACTTGTAGGTTGTTCAGATGAATCCTAGGCTTCAAGCTTACAAGATCACAAATCAATTTCTGGATTTACAATTTTTTATGGACAAATTTAATTTCCTAGTCAACACGGAAGCAATGATCGGTGGTAAGATTGTCAACTGAAGATGAATATCGCGCTCTCGCAACCATGACTTCAGAACTTGTCTGGCTACAGTCGCTGCTGCGAGAACTACATTTGCTGTTGCTAGCTCTCCTATTCTTTGGTGCAACAATCTCGGAGCAACCTATTTGAGCCATAATCTAGTTTTCCACAATCGGTCCAAGCACATGGAGATGGAATTTCATTTTGTTCGAGATCGTGTTGTGAAGAAACAGTTACGAGTTCAATACATTTCAACACAAGATCAACTAGCTGATGTCCTAACAAAACCACTCCCGAAGAGGTCTTTTCGTACTTGCTGCTCCAAGCTCAACGTTGACAACGTTTCATTTACTGATGATAGAGTATGAAAGTTAGTTACGATACTGTAAATGAAGTTGTGCAGATATGTTGTTGTAACCAATTACTTATTCTGTTAGTATTTTAGGTTCAGTAGGATTTGGCCTCTTTATAGCTGGCCACAATATATTTTCTATTCTTGTATTTATTTTGTACAACAACTCTATACTTTCCTTTATCTATAAAATGAACTCACGAGAGCCAAATTTTGGCACGTCGAGTTTCTCAACCTTTCACTTATCAAGCATCAGAAAAAGCATCTAATTCCAGGGTGGTGCCTAACAAACTTGATTCAAAAGCCAGCAAATCAACAACAGTTTCGCTAGTGATGGAATGACCTAAGCGTAAAAAAAAACCTGCCCCTGCTACAATTAGCCCATACGTGGCAAAAAAGGAAAAAAGTAGAGATCCGATTGCATATTTTCAAAAGACCGACTGGGATTCACAGGTTATTCTGAAATCGATCACCGACCAAACTCACAACATGTAAGTATCAATTTGCAATAGGTTTTGTATTGTTGTGCACGTTTTATTTTTATTAATTGATTGTAAATAATTATGGAAATGGTGATGGTGGAACGAGTTGAGTGTCGTTTCATAATTGTGCGAAAGCATCTTGAAGAACTGTTGTCACGTTTGCACGTTAGTACGACACTATTGGATAACTATGGTGACTTCGTAAACAAGAGTGCAGTTGTTGGTACTTGATGGAACTCATTAAGATTCTATCCAGTTCAGTATTTTGGTCATAACTCTTTACCCATGAATTCGATTAATTCAAGGTCAGCGGGGTTGGAAAGATACTTCAATTATCTTTCCATCCATATATTATGGGCCGTCAAATTCGAAGGGAGCAGGGAGATACGCATGTTTAAAGTGGACGAATTGGATGCTAAAAACTGCTTACTTAGTAGTTGTCTTTGATTAGGATGTGTTCATTAAAACATTATTTTTATATTACATTTCCGTGTAGGAATAAGTTTGTTTTTCCTTTTCCTTTAACCACTTTGATTTTTGTGTAAAGTCTATATAAAGGCTTCCCCACCCCTTGTTTTTAGATAGAATATTTTTTACAATAAAGTTTGAGCTTTGGTTTGAGTTTTTAACTCGTTATGGTTCTTTGAGAGTGTGTAGATTCATACTCGAGAGAGCGACTCGTATCAACGAGACATTTACCCTCATTCGTGGCTGGTATCTATCTTGCTTCTGCCCCTTGTCGAAGATTTTGAGTTCGTTGGTTCAGTGCCATATATTGTTGCAGGTTTCGTCACAGTCACGTCAGTACTAGTCCTCGAAGATGGATTTTCCCATCAAGCAAAGCTGTAAGTATTTTTATAATCTGACAAGTAATTTGTAAGAGATGTGCACTAGTATGTGGTTGGTTGGTTATCAGATGGAACTAGTATGTGAAAGTTTGTACATTTGAATCATTGTTTCCCGTTATTACATATAATTGAATGAACTGATATATGCTTTCAGTGCTCATTGGTTGATTTGATTTTTCAATAAATCGTAGCTGTTAGTATTTTTAAAACACGAGAATTTATTTTTATGAGATGCACACTAGTATGTGAAAATTTGAACATATGGATTGTTGTTTTCTATTTCATTTACATTGTTGAATCTGGAATTAGTATGTGGTTGATTGGTTATCAGATGGAACTAGTATGAGGAATTAGTATGTATCTAGAATGTGGAACTAGTATGGCTGATTGGTTATGAAATAGTTTTATTATTATTTGATAATCTACAAAACAACGTTATTTTATTAAATATATTTGGCTGAAGTGTTTTAGGTTTATAAATATGTTTTTATGCATTACTTATGCAGGATTTGATTCATAATAGAATTTGGTCACTAAATAGATCGGAAGACAATGCTACAATCATGATAGCGATGTTTGATCAGTGGAATGGAAAGATTGAGTATGGTGTGCATGAATCATGGAAGAATGCAACCGAATCAAGGATGAGCGAGAGTGTATTGCTTTGGATGCAAACAACAAACATTCAATGTCTTGACTGGAGTTTCTGATGTGCACTACACCGTGCAGTTCACGCAAAAGTGAGTAGTATTTTAGAGAAGTGTAGAACCTAGAAGTTATTTTGTTAGTATGAGGAACCTTATAACACGTAGAACCTAGACTTTTATTTGGTTAGTGCTACATTTGGAGATGAAGTTGCAACACTAGTATTAGTAACCTTTAGCATGTAGATTCCATATTTTGAAGGTTATATTTTGCAGAATATATTTGTGCGTGATATTAAAAAATGTTGAATATTAGATATTGTAGTTGTTGGCACTAAATATGGTAGAAAAAATTATATTTAGAGAATGTTCATCAATATCTCTGTGTGGTTTTAGATGAAAGAACACAAGTGTGAGATAGTGTCACAAATTGATAACTTGTATGACTGTGGCAAGTCCATACTTTCTTGTACGATCCATATAGTTATGGTTTCAGTGCTTTATTGAAAATTTCATGGCCACACCATTTTCACAATAGTATGTTTACGACTAATGACTGTTTCAAACATTCACTAGTGTTGTGTCTGTCGTTTGAAACATAACCAGAACGAATTAACATAATGGATAAGAACTATTGTATAATAATCAAATAATGCACTATTGATAACAGAAGATCGCAAACCTAAGAATAAAGCAAGAAGCTATTTCGCATCAACCAAACCAACTAACAAAATAGTAGTGTTTTAACAACAGTCATTAGTTATGGTTTTAGTGCTTTATTGAAAATTTCAAGGTCACAACATTTTCACACTAGTATGTTTACGGCTAATGACTGTTTGAAACATGCACTAGTGCTTTGTTTGTAGTTTGAAATATATTTTTAAATGTTTAATCCAAAACATGAAGTTTGAAAAAAATCCAAGATGCTTTCGCAACATACAGGTATAGCTCGTCACATGGGTGTTTTCAGGACGTTGTGAATACTGAGATGTTTTCAGGAACACTTTAAACTCTTCATGGCTCATGTCACTTGGCGAATTTTGGGATGAATTGATTCATGGCTGCATGCGACCCTGTCAGTGTTTTGACGTCCCTCACCATCTTGTGCGGCGGCATTCGCATGATTTCCTTGATTTTCTTTTGGTTGGCCTCGATTCCCCTCCTTGTGATGATAAAGCCCAAGAATTTCCTAGAAGATGCCCCGAATACACACATTCTTCGGGTTCAGGCGGAGCTGAAACACCTTCAAGGTGTCAAAGGTGTTTCTAAGTTCGGCTAGGTGGTGATTTCCCGCTTTGGACTTGACCCGAAGATCATCCACGTACGCTTCCATGTGTCGAACTTGTTGGTCTTGGAACACACGATCAATTATCCGCTGGTAGGTGGCCCCAACGCTCTTCAACCCAAAAGGCATTACATTATAACAGTAATTGCCAAAGGGTGTTGAGAACAAAGTTTCTATTGGTCCTCTTTTGCGATAGCGATTTGATGGCAACCTAAGAACATGTCCATGAATGACAACGTCTCATAGTTGGCTGGGCATCCACTAGTTTGTCAATGTTGGGGAGCGAATATGAATCCTTGGGACAGGCGTTGTTGAGGTTGGGGAAGTCTATGCACATTCACTATCTCCGATCCGCCTTTCTTACCATGACCACATTGGACATCTACATCGGGTGCTGCATCTCCCGAATGAAGCCGACTTCCAGAAGCTTAGTGATTTCTTCTTGTACGCCTGCTTCCGTGTCTATTTCACGGTTCTTTTATTTTGGGAGAATGGTCAAGCGTCTTCCCTAACCGCCAACCGATGCTCGATGATTTATGGATCCAACCCAGGCATGTCCTGGAGTTTCAATGCGAACAGGTTGGTGTACTCCCTAAGGACTGACAACATATGATCTCGCTCGGCGACTGGAGTGTGGGTGGACAACCTCACCTTTCTCTCGGTGTCTTCTGGATGGCGAGGGACTTCCACGTCCGCCTCTACAGGTTTGAGGTGGGCAAATACCTCTTCCTATGTGTCAACTGAGAAACATACCGTTTTCTTTCGTAAGGGCCACACTATACCACTTTTGTGCCAGCAGGGTGTCTCCCTACAACACCCCTATGTCATTGATGGTTGGAAATTTCATCACCTGATGCACTGGCGATGATACTGCCTCGAACGTTGCGAGACTGGGATGCCTTAAGATGATGTTGTACGTTGTGCTACAGTTGGTCATGTAGAATTTTATGTGCTTTGTCTCCTAGTGTTTTTCATCTCCCACGGTGACTAACAAAGTAACTATGCCTATGACTGGAACATCGTTCACAGCAAAAATGGTTAGCATGGTGTTGGACACTTGAGCCGGGCTGAGTGGACTCCCATCCTTCTAAAGGTGCCCGCCAACAGTATCTCCACGGAAATGCCCTCATCCACCAACATCATTTCTACCAGCGTATCCTCGATGATGACTTGGATGACCATCTCTTGGAAATTGGGGCTTTGTCCCTTGAGGTCCGCCATAGCTAACATGATGGGAAAACATTCTTGGGTTTGGTTTCACTAAAGACTCGAAATATGTCACTTTTAGTTCCCCATAATTGATACATTCTTGTGTGGCATTCGAGCGTTTTTGTTGTCTTTTAAGTGGATTTGGTCAATTTAATGATAATTAGTCATAAACAGCCTCTTGAGGCCATTGTGATCCATTTTCACGTTTTATTAGGTGTTTTTTTATTAGTTTTCAGGTTATGCCATGATATACCACAGAAATATGAAGCCACAGTTCGAACAGTAATCAAAGTGGAGTCCGGATGCTCAAGATATCGAAGATGGAAGAAAATTTACTAATTCGATCTCAACGCACATAAAAAAGGAGTGCGTAATAGGCTACGTCAGTGAGAGCCAGCGCGGTGGCCACTGCACCAGCACCCAGCGGCAGCCTATAAATGCTGGATTTCAGATTTTTTTGAAGGGGATTCGACCTTGGCTCACCTCCAGACCTATTTTGAGGAAGGAGAGAACCTCTCCAAAGCCTCCCCATCATCATTAGAAACCCTTCATTCATTACTAATCATCCCCAATCATCATCTACACCTTCAAAACACGAATAAAAGAGAAGACGTTCCAGATTGAAGATTCATGAGTTTGATCTCCAGTTTAGGTTTTGTTCCTCTTTTTTCTTTCATGTGTAACTGAACCCTCATGAGTTAGATTTGTAGAACCTTAAGGGGATTGACTATATGGATCGTTGCATTGTGTTGGATGATGATGAACTTTTGTTGTTAATGCAATTGCGTAGGATTTTCATGTTCTTCATGTGTTTTTGCCATGTTTAAGTGTTATGCTTGATTTCGACTTTGATGCTTGTCTTAAATCCCGAAAGGGTTTTATGTCACAGGACTTGAGAGTATATGTTTGATTGATTAGTACACTTGAGAGAGGGGCGAAATTTGAGTCTGTTTGAGTTGAATTTCCTCTTAGATATTTTATCAAACACTTGGTGTGCGTCTTGCATTTGGTCAATTAGTGACGAGAGTCCAATTGGTTAGTGTTTGGCCTATGACTAAGGTCTCAATAGAGTCTTAGGACCCGTGTTTTATGTGTCTAATTGGTTGCAAAGCATTATAATGAGTTTTGTTCATCCTAGATTCACCAACTTAGTCAATTGTCATGATCCTTAGCGGGGAATTTATCTACGCCCTTCCCCCCTCATCCTCTTTCATCTCATTTATTTTGGTTGCATTGTCTTGGTCAAATCCACTTATTTCCATTCTCTTTAGGCCACTTGCTTCAGTATTGGCCAAAGTTCACCCAAACCACGTTGTTTGTTTAAGACGTTGACTGTGATACTTGAGGAACCTACACCTCACCCCCCCCCATTGAGAAAACTCACTCTCCTTGAGTAAGTCGAACGAAGGGACCCTGTGAGAATATGACCCTAGCCAAAAGCTATGTATCTTTGGCCATCGATCATTCATCAGCAAACATTTTCTTACCACCTTCATATTCTTGGGAGTGTCTTCCTACCTTCCTAGAATCATGTTGCGGGTCTTTTTGTAAGGGTTATTATAATTAAAAAGCAGCAAGTATGGCAAATTATTTTAAAAAATATGACCTTTTCGAAACCCCAAATCTATCCCATTTTTTGACAGTCTTAACGCCGTTATGCTTCATTTGAATTTTTTTGAAAGAAAGTAACTGAATTGCAATTTTGGTTGACACGTTGAATGACACGTACTTTAACTCATTAATTTAAAAGAATAAAAAATTTAACCTCTATCATTTTCACCCTCCCCGTCCTTCGTCTCCGACACCGACCTCCTCCCCATTTCCCCAATCGTCCCCACCTTCTCCTCCGGCAGCCACCTCCTCGCCTCTCCATCCGTTTGCGTTGCCACCATCTCGTTCAACCACTTCCTGGTCTCTCTGTCCCTTCCCTCAACAGCTCCACCGTCATCGTCATCTTAAGAAATGTGACGGAAGGGTCGGGCGGAGTCTATATCTCCAGTCCACCTTTAATTTCGGATCACGGCTCTACATATGTGAGCCAGGATCGACTAGAACGAAGAGATTGTGACGGAGGTTAGGGTTAACTCGGGATTGGATTTTGATTTGAGATTGACGATTTTTTCCTCGGTGAAGCTGAAGACTCTCTGGAGAAGAGGTTTGGAATTAATTTGGGATTTACGTGAACGGGTAGTGGAATCGAATCGGAGGAACGATTCTGTCAAGGAACCAATGGCCAATCACAAGAGTTGGATTTTGATCCGATTCTAGAGATTCGTAACTGAGGTTGCTTCCCTGCCTCTTCAGTATCCGATTCTGGCAACCGCTCTAGCCTTATCAACTTCGCGATTACGCTGGGAGATCCATTATAATCCTTCTTGTTACTCTCTGATTCCTCGCCACCGCTCTTAGTTAGCATCGATGCGCTAGTCTGGAGCTCTCTTGCCTTAAGCCTTCCCTTCCCATCGACTGTCGCTCTGCTATACAGTGAAAGCCTCAGAGTCTTTTTCCTGAATTTCCACATCGATGATTTTGTGCCTTGGAAGGAAGACCGGAAGTGGAAGCGGCGATTTGGTAGGAGTATCGACTGGAGTTAGAGCTTCCAGCGCGGGCGATCGAGGCGCCGACACCACCACTGCCGGATGCAGCTTGTTCGATTCAAGCAAATGAATAGCTTGTCAACTCAGGCGAATGAATATATCTCCAATTCAAGCGAGACTACTACCGGAGAACCGACTAGCTTGTCGATTCACCCCAACGAATCAATCCAGCAGTTGAACATTGGTTTGTTGTTGGTCATGGATCGGGAATGCCAGAGAAGAAGAATATGTAAAGAAGACGATAAAAAGGGATGGGGCTAATTTTTTTATTCTATTAAATTAGTGAATCAAAACACGTGGCATTCAACATTTGAAGCAAAATTGCGATTCAGTCACTTTCTTTAAAAACATTTGAAATGAGGTTTAACGGTGTTAAGGCTGTTGAAAAATGGGATAGCTTTGGGGTTTCGAAAAGTTCATGTTTTTTAAAAATAACTCGCCATACTTGCTGCTTATTAATTATAATAACCCTTTTTGTAACTTACTCTCTTCCCCTCTTTTTCTACGTCTGCCTCCTCTTCCTCATCCTTCTTGTCGCTGATTCTGTCAAAGACGCTCCCCTTTTTGGTAGGGGATCGCTTGTCCGCCCTCCTCTATGGGAACTCCAATCAATCCCTTTCCCGCCTTCTTTAGTTTTTTTGGTATATACCAGTGTTGTCAAAATCGGACCGACCCCGCCGGTAAAACTGGGAACTGGCCTCCAGGCTAGTCCAATTCAGGTTTAAAACACCATCAGTCTAGCTGTTCTGGTTTTTTGGGTCAGACCGGTAAACCCATATAAATCATTCAGACCAAAAATCATGGTATTTTCGGTTCCAGGTTCAATCATATCTCCTTCTCCACTAGACCTCACTGAGCAACAATATCAACCAACCAACGATCGGCGTGGTTTCCATTTTCTCCAAATCCCCCTCTTTTCAACCTTCTTTATTCCGATTTTTAATAATTACAACTTGAATTCTGAAACAAAACCGTCTTGAATATGCAATCCTATTAAAAGAAAGGACAAGTTGGAAAAGAACATGAGATGAATCTTAGCATTATACAATCAATTTCTGGAGAGATGACTGAGGATTCAGATGAAGAGAGAAGAAGGGGATGATGAAGAGAGAGAAAAGGACGATGAAGATAAATTAATTGGAAGACAGAAAAAGAAGAAAAAAGAAAGTGATTGTACAGTAAGGCAAAACAAAAGGAATATGAGAGGAGAGTGGCGGCTGTTGAGAAAGAAGAGTGGCTAGAGTTAATCCTAAAAGGTTTATATAGTAATATTAATTTCATTTGGGTACTCCAGAAGGTAAATAATTACAGATCGGTCACTAACTTATAATAATTTATATTTAATAATATGACCGATTCTTTACAACGATTTTTATGGTATGGTACCGGTTGAACCTTTAACCCTTGAACCTCTGACAAGTCTGGTTCAATGTCTGGTCGGTCCTAACAACATTATAATCCTTGAGTTCCCCATTCTTTAGAGCCCTCTCGGTCTCATTTTGGAGTTCCCGATAGTCCTCATAGTCATGACCCTTCTAGTTGTGAAATTCGCAGAACTCAATGGGATTACCTCTCTTTATGGCCGCCTTGGGAAACGGCGCGAGCCAGCGAAGACGGTCTGCCTTTCTTGGAGTATAGTCTCTATTCAGACAACGAAGTGTATTTATCCTCCTACCTACTTTCGGTGTGGGGGGGGGGGGTTGTCTCGGCGGTCATCGAGGCATCTATCTTTTCTGTTGTTGTGGTTGCTCCCTTCCTTTCCCTGCTCAACTATCCTCCCTGGATCACGATGATGTTTTCTTCCACCTCAGCCCACTGAAGGATAAATGACTCCAGTTCGGTACGGGTCTTGGGAACCTGAATTATCAGTGCCTTGATGAGCTTCGTGTGAGGGTGGTAGTCTTGATTTCATGAAGGGATATTTCCAAACTGAGGTTCGGCACCGAGGTTACGACCTTTGCCCCTTTTCATAATACTACCTGAGCTTTTTTGTACGCCCTTGCTTGAGTCCCTAGAAGACAGACATGTTCCGCGCTGCTTCTGTTTTGTTTATGGATTTTTGCAAGAAGATCTGAGAGAAATCATCCAACTCTTTATCTATGCTAAAGCACCATACCAGGTCATGGCGGTTATGGTTAGGGTTTCTGGGAATGTTCGACAATATGTGGCGTTGGAGGCGTTAAAGTCACCACACCATCTGCATGGAAATGGTGAAAGTCAATAGGGGTTGGTCGGGGTTCCATGTCTTGTCATATGTCTTGATAGTCGGGGGTCGAATCCCTGAGGCGGATTGATATTTAGCAAGGCCTTGTCTAATTGATCCACCCAGTACGACTAGTAGACCAATAAAGAGGTTCAACTATAGGTTGACTGCGGGGCGTCCTTGATGCAACTTGGTCGTGAGGGCGGTTATTTGCAAGGCATATGACAAGGGTGTTAGTTTTTGGGGTGATTATATTGTATGTAAGGGGTGAAAGCATATAATGAGCGGGTAACATAGAAGTACCAGAGGATTAATCCTAACATTAGCTTTGTAGCGCTAGACATTCCAAGCATCTGGATCAACATCTTGATTTCTCGAGTTGACATCAATTGTTTTCCGCCTCAACATTAATTGATGTTTCATCCTTCTTCATCATTTCCATCACCATGCATCCACTCTTAAGCATCATTTGATCATCCTCTTCATGCTTGATCCGGCTCCAATCTTCCACCAATACATTGATCTTAGTTTTAAATCTTTTTAACTTGGTTTTGAGTTCATGGCTTGTGTGGTCGGATCCAACTATGGTGGCACTTGCTTAAAGAGTCTGGGTGATTGATGAAAGGAAATTATATAACCTTCTCCCCCTCACTTAACCACTTAATCTAGGGGTTTTGACACCAATCTCATTGATTTTGTGGCGTTTTAGTTTGATTTGATACTTTGACCGTTTGTGGTGACAAGGGACTTTCATAGTCCATTTTCACTTGCTTTCTAGTTTTTATGGTCATTTCAGGTTATGGCATTGGAGAGTACTGCACGAGGTTTCCAACGGTTCAAACTGTGCCCCGATCATAGGTTCGTAGCTCCCAGAAAGATCGTTTGAAGTTGGGGTTTGGAAGTAGTGTGCAGAGTGCGCTAGGTACCCACCGCGGCCGCGCTAAATATTTGCGTGTTTGTCGCCGGAAGTTTTGGTGAAAGTTGAGTTATAGAGGGTTTAGCCCGCGCACAACCCCCACCGAGGCCACAACCCCACTTTGCAGCACTATAAAAGTGCGTTTTTAGAACTTTTAAAGGGAGTTCGATTTTTGGGTCTTCTCCAAAGAGATTTGACAAAGGAAAGGGGTCTCCACCACCTCTTAGGCCATTGTAAGGGTGTTCTTTGGATTCAATTGTGTGGATGAATTGTGTTGATGCAAGATTGGTAATCATTACTCAAAATTCACCATGACTTGTGCAAAGGGTGTTGAAGGTGAGAATAGGCACTTTGTTTGTTCATGTATGTTGGTGAGTTGGTTCCTAATACGCATAGATGTTTGTTAGGATTCGGGCTTGAGGTGTGTTTTCCTCCCTACATGTGCTAATTGAAAAGAGTTTCATGTTGTTGGTCCTACTTTGGTGTTTTCTCACCTAGGCATTTCACCGAGCATGTGGCGTGTGTGGTGGTTTTGACTAGTTTGGTCGAAAGATCGATTGTCTTGTCATCCACATAGTAGTAGGACCTATTTAGGGATCGAGATAGGGATTGTTCGGGCTACCAACCTTCTAACTTACTGTGATCTTTCATTGATCTGATTGTTTTATTGTTTACTGCTTTATAAGCATTCGAGATTGTGCATGTCACTGACCCCTCTTTCTTTGGTTTCTTTACTGGTTCATTTTGGCGTATGGTGAGCAGGTCACCATGCCACCTATGAGAGTTATGAGAGGAGCTGTTGTGTTGAATGTCGACGAATCGGTTCGTGCTAGGTACATCTAGGACGTTCAGACCCGCCTTTTGACACTTTTGTTTTGATCCGAGTTTCCAGGGATTCCCTTTTTCTTATTTATGGATTTATGGATGTATTGGATGATTTATTGGATTTTCCCTTTCCTATTGGTTATTGGTTGTGGTAGATTATTGGTTTTAGTTGTGCCAGTTTGGCACTTCCCCTTTTTATTCATCAGTTTGGTCATTCATTTATGTTATAAATGTGTATGTTTATCTGCTTGGTTTGAGCGTGTGACACCCGAGTAGTATTGTATGGGTTAACCTAGTGGTTTAACCAGGTCTTATAGGGTAGGGTGTTACAACGGGTATCAGAGCCTGGTTAGTCTTCTGCTGCATAACAGTGCTACTTACTTTCTCGAGGCGTCGTGAATCTTATAGAGGGAGTTAGTATTCCACTGATGTGTTAGCACTAATCATTCCAAGGGGTTGATTTTCTCATTGCTTCTTATGTGAAAATAGTTTTGGGAAAAAAGGGTTATCAAAGGATTTAAAGTCTAAAGGTTTTAAAGGGAGTCAACTTCGAACAGGGTACCTGGACATTCTTATCTTCTATAGTGATCGGGATAGCACCACCGGTAGCCATGACACTAATGCTGCTGATCCGCATGCTCCGGTGTTGGACTTTGGGCGACTCCTGCAAATGGGAGGCGTGACATTCGAGGGAAACACCTCGAATTCTCAACTAGAACTAGAGTGGTTGAGGGAGAATGAACATGCCTTCAGATTCATGGGTGCCATAGAGGAGCAAAAGCTGCGCTACTCCATCTTCTTGCTGAGAGGAGATGCTAAGGACTGGTGGAGCAACCTAGCGGCTATGGAGGAGGATCCATTCGCCATCGAATTTTAGAATTTCAAGCAGGTATTCAGGAATGAGTAAATTCTTGCAACTTCAAAGAGGGTTAAGAGGCTGGAGTTTCAGACCTTGAAGTAGGGGGAGAAGTCGATGGCTGAATACTAGTGGGAGTTTGTGTGTCTTAGCACATAGTACTATGGAGCTCTAGAGCTTAATGAGGATGAGCTGAGCAACAGTCTCTGGAGGGGTTGAAGGCATCTATCCAAGCCAGTGTCACCACAAATGACATGAGCACGATTGTAGATGTCAATGTTGTTGCTTCAAGGGCTGAGCTGCTAGAGAACAAGCTTAGGGAAGAATGCCAGGTTTGGCAGGAGGAGAAGAAGAGGAAGGCAGCTAGTTCGAATGGAACTGATGATGGTCCTATCCAACAAAGGAGAAAGGACTTTACTGGAGCTCCAAGCCAGCATACTAAGAGCTCTGCACCGCATGTACAACAGCAGCATACTAGTGTGTAGGGTAGCGGGCGTCCGCCTTTCAACAACTGTGTTTTGGTGCATCCTAGGGGGTGGTGTGGGACTGGAGGATGCTACTGTTGTGGTGAGCCAGGTCATTTCAAAAGGGAGTGCCTCAACAGGTTCAGAGGACCTAGAAGAGCTGCATTGGAGGCCATGGTGCAACAGAGTAAAGCTTAGTCTGGTGGTGGTTTCAGAGGTGGTATCGGTGGAGGTAGAGAACCGACGACCGGCACCAATGCTCAACCCTTGGGTTCTAGGTCTAAGCAAGGAGGTAACACTGAGTTTCAGGCTCGAGTCTTTTCCATGATTAGAGCCGAGGTAGAGGCAGCTCCGGACACTGTGTATCTTTCAGCATCCAATTTACGCTTTGTTTGATACGACCCATTCTTTTGTATCTGCTAGTGTAGATGCTTTGCTTGGGGTTAGACTAGTATGTTGAGTAGGGTGTTCGGGTGAGTACTCGGTTTGGAGAACTTTGGTTGTAGGTTCTATTTTTCAGGGTTTGGGATTACAAATAGCGGGCATGGTTTTTGAAGCAGACTTGATGATGCTGCCCTTTGTTGAGTTAGACCTCATTTTGGGTATGGATTGGCAAGCAAAGCATGGAGCTTTGGTTGACTGTAGGAAGAAAGAAGTAAAGTTGATGCCTGGTGCAGAGGAGGAGGTCATCCTGAAGGGTTTGAAGCCAATGGGTAAGTGCAAGTTGTCGTTTCTGTCAGCTCTGAAAGCTCACAGTTTGTTGTAGAAGGGATGTCAAGCCTTTCCAGCACATGTGGTCTTGGAAAAGTCCATGAAGGTAGAGGATGTGAGGGTGGTGCGAGAGTTCCAATACGTCTTCCCAGAAGATCTGCCAAGTGTTCTTCCTGAGAGGGAGTGCCTTTTGACATTGAATTGGTGCCTGGTACTGCGCCTATATCCATACCGCCTTACCGGATGGCACTAGTTGAATTAAAGGAGTTGAAGGAAAAGTTGCAAGAACTTATGGATCGAGGGTTTATTTGGCCAAGCGTGTCTCCATAGGGAGCACCGATTTTGTTTGTGAAGAAGAAGGATGGGATCACGAGGATGTGCATTGAATATAGGCGTATCAAGCAGGTTACTGTCAAGAACAGGTATCCACTTCCAAGGATCGATGATCTGTTTGATCAAATACAAGGAGCTTCGATCTTTTTGAAGATCAATTTGAGGTACGGGTATCATCTACTGAAGGTAGCTAAAGGAGAAATTCCAAAGACATCCTTCAAAACAAGGTATGGGCATTACGAATTTATGCCTTTTGGTTTGACTAATGCTCCTGCTGCGTTTATGGTCATGGTGCACAAGGTATTCAGTGATTACCTCGACAAAGTTTGTCATCATATTCATTGATGAGATCCTGGTTTACTCTAAGTCCAAGGAGGATCATGACAAGCATCTGAGACTGGTGTTGGCAATGCCGAGGAAAGAAAAAATGTATGCCAAGTTCCCTATGTGTGAGTTCTGGTTGAAAAAAGTTCTTTTCCTCGGGCATCTAATTTATAGTAAGGGGATTCAGGTGGATCCCTTGAAGATCGAGGCAGTGGTGAAGTGGCCGCCTCCTTAAAGTGTGTCTGAAGTTAGAAGCTTCCTTGGCATGGGAGGTTACTATAGGCAGTTTGTAGATGAGTTCTCCAAGCTAGCAGGACCTCTCTACAAGTTCCTTAGGAAGGAAAACAAGTTTGTTTGGAGCAAGGCGTGCCTTGAGAGTTTCGAGGAGATGAAGAACAG
Source organism: Linum lewisii (assembly GCA_034768395.1). Lineage (NCBI taxonomy): Eukaryota > Viridiplantae > Streptophyta > Magnoliopsida > Malpighiales > Linaceae > Linum > Linum lewisii. The sequence goes on from CM068303.1 coordinate 11,454,030, forward strand.
ACTCACCAACACACTTGTGCTCACCATGTTATTTAGTGAAGGTGAGTATGTGGTCTATAGTGATGCTTCCTACAAGGGGTTGGGGTGTGTGTTGATGCTGAATGACAAGGTAATTGCTTATGCGTCAAGGTAGCTGAAGACGCATAAAGCTAACTACCCGGTGCATGATCTAGAGTTGGAAGCGGTGGTTTTTGCACTTAAGCTTTGGAGGCTTTACCTCAATGGGGAAACTTTTACGATCAAGACCGATCATAAAAGCTTAAAGTACCTGATTAAGTAGAAGGAGCTGAATAGCGGATATGGGCGGTGGGTGGAGCTACTCAAGGATTATGATTCTACCATTGAGTATCATCCAGGAAAAGCTAATGTGGTGGCAGATGCCTTGAGCCGAAAAGGGAAGTCATCCGAGTTAGTTCAGTTGAATAAGCTGGGAGTTGAGCTCACAATCGATGAAGGGAGAAGGTTGCTAGCTTGGTTTGTGGTGAGGCCGGTGCTTACCGATCAGATTCACCAAGCTCAGTTGGAGGATCCCAAAATGGTTGAGATCAAAAGGCAGGTTGAGGAAGGGAATGCATACTTGTTCTCGGTGGAGAACCGGTTGGTGACTTTGCAAGGTAGGGTTTGCATTCCTAATGCTAAGAAGTTCAGAAAGGTGATTCTAGATGAAGCTCATTCATCCATCTATGCAATGCATCTTGGGGAAACTAAGATGTACCAAACCTTGAACCATCATTACTGGTGGTCAGGTATTAAGAAAGAGGTGGTTAACCATGTGGTAAGCATAGAGCACTAAGAGGTTTACTTCAGCCGTTGTCGTGCCGGTTTAGAAGTTTGATGACCCGACAATGGACTTTATCAGTGGTTTTCCAGCAGTGGTAGGTAAGATGCCATTTGGGTGATCGTGAATCGTATGACTAAGGTAGCTCATTTCATTCCCATCAATTTCAAACCTGATGTGGATGAGTTAGTTAGGTTGTACATGGAGCATGTAGTGAGATTACATGGTGTGCATAAGACCATAGTGTCTGACAGGGATCCAAGCTTCACTTCTCAATTCTGGAAGAAATTGCATACAACTATGGGTACTAAGCTGAACTTCTCTACAGCTTATCACCCTCAGACGGATGGATAGTCTGAAAGGATGATCCTCACTCTTAAAGAGTTGATTCGGTCTAGCGATTTGGAGTTTGAAGAGTCGTGGCTCAAGTTGTTGCCGTTGGTGGAGTTTGCTTACAATAACTCGTTCCACAACAGTATAGGAGTGGCGCCTTTTGATACTTTGTATGAACGGAAATGTCGGACTCCTATATGCTGGGATCTGGATGGGGACAGGTTGGTTTTAGGACCTCAGATTGTGGAAGAAACTGCAAGCAGGGTTAGATCAATTCGAACTCAGCTTGGAGTAGCTCAGAATGGACAGAAGCAGTATGTAGACGGGGAGGCTAGCGAAGTTTAGTTTGGCGAGGGAGATAAGGTTTTATTTAAGGTTTCACCTTGGAAGGGCGTTATGCGATTTATATTGGTCATATATTGGCAGGAAAGGTAAACGGACGCCTATATATTGGTCATTATGACATAATTAAGAAGGTCGGGCTGGTTGCTTATGAGCTAGCATTGCCGGGAGAGCTGGATCGAATTCATAATGTGTTCCATGTCAGTGTACATAGAATGTACATTGGTAATCATGATCCTGTGATTAGACCAGATGAGGTGGACTTAGCTGAGGATCTCACTTATGTGGAAGTGACAGTTGAGATTGTTGATCATTAGTTCCGCCAGCTTATGAGTAAGCGCATGTTGATGGTCAAGGTGGTTTGGAGGAAACAGGAAGTCGAAGCAACAACTTAAGAGACTAGTGATGTCATGAAATAGGAACTAGGAAGTCGAAGCAGCGACTTGGGAGACTGTTGATGTCATGAAACATAAGTACCCCGACTTGGTGAATGTCTATCTCGCAGGTAAGGCTCTACTGATCATTAGTGAATTCATTGGTTAAGGGGGTTTAAGTCGGTTTGGGATGAAACCTGTTGTTGTTGTTCTGCAAAATTAAGGAGCATAAAGGGCATTACATGTACTAGAACGGTCGTTGTACTGCAAGGTGTAACAGGCGTTACATTAACTGTAGTGGTCGTTATCCTTCACAGACAACAAGGGTTACAAGATCTGTAACGGCCGTTATCTAGGCTCTATATAAAAATAGTTCATTCGTTTCAGTCAACGTATTTCTATTCTAATTCTCTCTCAAACCCTTTTGACAAACAGCAAGAGTTCAAGAGAAAGATTCGGATCTTGGGTCGTCGGATCAGCTAAGGAACGCGAGGGAAGGCTAAGGGATTGATCTAGGTCAATTGTTCAGGCTCAGATTCGGGGAAAACCCCCCTCGTTCAAGCAGATTCAGTTATGCTAATTAGGGTTCTACAGTTTGGGGGGTTTTGGTGTTCTTCTCTAATCAGATTGATTTTGATGGTTGAGGTTGTTGTAAAACCCGTGTAGAAAGGTTGTGGTACAGTGCTCAACGTTGGAAGCTATCTCGCCCAGTTCTGATTCAAGAACCAACTTAGGAAATTGTGAGGGGTTTTTCCTAAATATAGTCTTTTTATTGTTATGATCCATACCCTGCTTTTATTGCTTATTGTGGTGTTATTGAATTACATCCCAAGATGTAATTAAGGCTTATGTTTATAGATCACTTTGATTGATATCGGTAGAGATTATGTGCATGTTTAGATTGATCATTCAGGTTGGATTAGGTTTGAGCGTGAGTGATCCATTTATGGATTGCGCAATCCCCTAGGAAATGAAATGGCTAAAAGGGGTCTTAATGACCATTTATAGGGTCTTTATGGCACCGGGACGGTCAGTAGACCTTACAGGCTTAAGGGATAATGGATCGGGATAGGGATTGCTTGGGCTACCAACCTTCTAACTTACTGTGGTCTTTCATTAATCTGACTGGTTCATTGTTTATTGCTTTATAAGCATTCAAGTTTATTGTTTTACTGGTTCACTCAATGCATGTCACTGACCCTTTTTTCTTTGGTTTATTCGTTGGTTCATTTTGGGGTATGGTGAACATGTTACCATGCCACCTAGGAGAGCTACGAGAGGAGTTGTTGTGTTTCATGCCGACGAGTCAGTTCATCCTAGAAGATCCTTTATTGGCTTTTCCCTTTCCTATTGGTTATTGGTTATTGGTTGTATTAGATTATTGGTTCTTGTTGTGCCAGTTTGGCATTTCCTTTTTTTATTCATCGATTCGGTAATCAATTTATGTTATAAATGTGTATGTCTATCTTCTTGGTTTGAGTTTGTGACACCTGAGTAGTATAGCATAGGTTAAAGTAGTGGTTTAACCGAATTTTCTAGGGTAGGGTGTTATAGGAAACTCTGGGCAAGGGGTGTAGCTGGTAGGTTATGGCCGTCTGATATGAAGGATTGGAACTTCAGTGAGTTCAAGGGGGATGTAGCTGATCCTGCAATTGCTGAACATTGGATCAAGGAGTGCAATTTCAAGTTCTTGCGGGCAGGGTTTGAGAATAAGATGAAGTTCCAAGCCATGACCTTTCTGCTTAAGGGTCATGTTTTGGAGTGGTTGATGTACTGCAGAATAGCGGTGCGATCAAATAAATGTCAAGCACAAAGCAGGACAAATCGTATTCCACGGGCCTCTTCTACTTGCTTACTCAAATATGTTAGCAATTAAATTCAAGGTTAAACACTTAGTGCGTGGTGAGAGTTCCACGACTTCTATACTAAAAAGTAAAGCGAAATGAAACGAGAATAAAATGCAGGAATAAAAGAGATTGATTGATTGACTTTGACAGACGACAGGTGAGCTTAGACTTCGAATCCCCCTTAGATCACCAGAGCATTGACAGTCAACAGACCAGCGATTTTCAATTCTAGTTCATTCAGTTAACAGACACCACCATAACTCCTAACCATTAGGTTTAAGACTGGCGAACGTTCGCTCTATCCGATCTAGCTACCACAATTAATTAGCCGCCCGGGTACAGTCGCCTCTCGCAACGACTTAACTAACTGGTGTAATTACTGACGAATTATGAGTTACTCTTGCAGTGGATTAACCCTAATTGGTTCCTACGAAAGGCACACTCCAATGATTAGGTTAATTATTCAATTTGGTGTTTTAAAGTAAGGCGAGCGTTCGCTTCTATCCTTAGCTTAACAAGAATCTAATCTAGGTGGCCAAACCAGACAAGAAACACAGAGAACAAAGAACAAATCAAACATGAAGGAGAAACTGAATGAATTTCGAATCTAATCATCGCCGATCCGTGACCGCTTTAAAGCCCTGGGTCACTTAGGGTTCATCTAATCTAAGCTCCACGAGTTTAGCTACTCATATTCAATAAAGAATACATCACAGATAGGAAAGACAGAGAAGAACTGTAAAACCTAATTTCGACGAATCCTTGCAGCTTCAATCTGCTGGATCTTCAACTCCTAGCACTGGTTCTCCGAGATGGATGGATGGCGTCACGATCCGTTCCTGGCTCCTCGAACTCTTTTCACTCTTTTTCTCTCTAGTCTAAGTCTTGGAATTTTCGTCCAAAAGTGTATGTTATTATCCCTTTCTTCAGCCGCCGATTTTAGTATTTAAACCTAACCGCAGCACTGCCGAATTTGCCATGAGTTTTCGCCAAAAACTGGTGGAGTTTTCGGCGAAAACTTACTTGTAAAATGGCGAGTGCGGCTGAGTTCTCCTGTGATTTTCGGACGCCGTTGTTCTCGGCGAAAACTTGGAGTTTCGCCGAAAACTTCTTCTTGTCAGCACTGCCGATTCCTTCATGAATTTTCGCCGAAAACCTTGAGGGTTTTCGCCGAAAACTCTAGTGTAAAACGGGGCAGGATTTTGGTTTGACTTGATTGACTCCTTGGATCGATTCCAGTGCGGTTCCTCGAGCTTCCAACGCCTTAGACACGTCCTTGGCTACTTTTTGACGGCAAAAACCTGTGCTACATAGAAACACTAGAAAACCATCAAATAGACCCGAAACGGGCCAAGGTAACACCAATGGCACGAGATAGAGCAATTGATTGAATATTAGCTATTCTACCTTAAAAACCATGTCTTAAGCAAGGAAATGTCGCTTAAATGAGGCTGATAATCACGTCAAATCGAGTGTCATCAAAATACCCCACACTTAAGCTTTTGCTTGTCCTCAAGCAAACTGAATAGAAACGCTCATGTTCACAAATGATAAGATCGATTAAATTGGAGCTTAATCAAACACAATGAATTATTAGACAGATAATTCCTAGAACAAGAAACCTAACATGCATACTGATCAGCCAAACAACCTGGTCTCACTAATAAACTGCACACGACAAGTAGTAGCAACCAATTATGCACGAATTGGACCTGACCGACTAGACTCCTCACACAGGAAATATTTGGTACAAGGGAAACTCTCACTCTCTGTGTTTAAGGACGTGTTTCTGTTCTCAATCATTTCCTGTTACCGAATTCTGTCATAAGTTTGCATTTCGACCACATCTCCACCACTGTGACAACACGAAGGACTAGTCAAGAAGGACTTTCCTGCTAGGACTGTAACAAATTCTACACTACAAGGGTTTATAATGAGATGGATGATGGGAATGTATGATGATGGCTTGGGTGCGGTGCAGCTTTCGACTAACTTCCCTCGAATCTAGCCTATGGTTCCCTACCGTCTAACCAGACACTTTATTTTCTTTATACTTTTTCTTTTGACTTCGTTCTTCCATTTATAGGGAGAAGAACGTTTATTGACTAAAAACTTGAAACTTTTCTGATTTTTCTGCTTTTTCTTCTTTTATTATATTTTTTTTCGAAATTTTTTTTTCTTTGTGCTGATTCTTTCTTTTAGTTGCTAGAGGGGTTTACACGTCTGGACATAATAGCTAAGACCTCCTGTTTAATGGCTATAGGCAGGTTACCACAAACCGACTTCCGGTAGGTCAATCTAGAACTACAACCACAGGGGATCAATGGGGAATGAAAGAATGGGAAATGGCTGTAATGTATTATCGAACCGAAAGAACAGGCCAAGCTCAAGGGTTTAAACCCAATGGATTTATCGTTTGGTAGGATATCTGGCTTAGTAGCTGAATCTAGGTGCCCCTATTATTCTAGAACTCGTGTCATCATGTGGTCTCGAGTAGGTCTCATGCAAATTCTAACTCATTCAAGCAAACAGAAAATCACTCAAAAAGAATTGAAATTGCAAGTTACGTGCAATGGATCAAAAGCTCACAATTGGTTTGCTAGTCAGATTCGGTCATCTTCATGCAATCACGGCTACAAACTACAGGTGTGATTTTAAAAATTCTGTTCTAACCAGGCAATTTAGCATCAAAGTAAGCACGTTGGTTCTCAGGTTCTAGGTTAAGCAGTCTAAGCATCATTGTGACAGATTGAACATCAACTTAACATCAAAAATCAAGAACTGAGTAGTTCTAATGCTAGAGGAAGCAGTCAAGGCACCATGAAACACAAAGATAGGCAATCAAGATCATGCATGGCTCTCTAACATCCTACCCCACACTTAAATCGTTTTGTGTCCTCACAGGACTAAACTAGAGTAGAGAAATATGAAGAACCTGGAATGAGATGGTCGGTGTAGGGGATGAGCACGGATAGCCCGGATCGGAGCGGAGTAGCTACTCGAGTTCTTGCAAAACAAAAACAACAAAAAGATCAAAAGGATATCGGGTCAAGTGCCCAGATCCACACAGAATAAAATTGGATCGAAACCCGAAAAGAAGAAAGAAAAGAAATGGAAAGGATGGAAACAACCTGATCACTGTTCCGAAGGTGGGGGTGGAGGCGGGGTCGGGAAAGGTGAAATGCCAAGCGCTGCTCCATCTGCTGTCGCCATGCGAGTTCATCCCTCTGTCTGGCTGCCTGGTCGGCCATGAACTGCTGTAGAATGTTCCATCGCTCGTTTTGGGTCTCCTCATGTGCTACTCGGTCCTTCTGCCATTGAAGCAAACCAGCTGAGTAATCTAGTTGTCACTGCTCAATACGCGCCAGCCGCTCAGTAATCTCAGCGGCCGTCTGCGGGCGCGATGGTGGCCGTGCGACCGGCTGTGGGATGTGGTGGGGAAGCGATTTGCAAGTCTCAAAGTCCAACGAAAGGTCGATGCCCCGTGCTACGGTGAGTTCGGCACCTATATGCTCAATCGGGTCATGAGGAATATCGGGGCCCCATTTGTCACCGAGCTGGAGGTTGTCGATCAGACATGAAATGAAAGGTCCGCCCGGAAGCTCAGAAGGGAGTTTCTTGGTGGTAGTGCGCTTGTGGAAGAATCATGCAAGCCACCATCCGGGATGGAAGTTTGCATCCTCCTCTAAAGCACGGAATAGCACGAGCTCCTCCAAACAAACATGGTGACGGCTCGTCTTGCTGCAATAACACAAAGACTGCACCCAAACATAATGCAAGAATTTAAGAATAGGGTTAGCGATATCACCTACCGTTGAGTTGACGATAGATGTGATCTCAGGTTGGCAGGAGGCCCATTTCCACACTTCTGGGTAGGGATCACTCGTAATGGAGTATGTGTCAGCGAAACCAACGAATGTATCCTGGAGGTTGGCGTGCGGATCCTGCAGGTGGCCGAACTCGTGGAGGGACTTCTCGTGGAGAACACCACCGAGGCGAAAGGATACGAATTTCTGATCACGTATGGGCTTCGGAGTGAGGCGCCGGAACGAACTCCAGAACTCTTGAAGGGCGACAAGCGGGTAGGGGGAACCATGAGTGGTCAGAACTCGCAAACCGGCTTTATGAAGGGCGGTGTCGATGGTGGAGTGCCAGGCCGGATTGTGGTTCTTGAGACTGTCTAAAGAAAGAACTGCCACCTTAGCCGGAGGAATGTCTTTGATCTTCTAATAGACCTCCAGTTGGTGTGGCTCAAGGGCAGCGATGAAACGGTGTAAGGCCCCAGTAGCGGTGGCTGGAATACTAGCAATAAGGATCACGGGGGTCGGTACAGCTTGTGGGATGATGGCCACAACTGCCGGTGTCGGTGCAGCTTGTACGGGTGGATGGGAGGTTGAGCCGGTTCGGCGAGCGAGGATCGCCGCTCTATCTGCACTGGTGGTCTTGAATCGCTTCGGAGCCCTGGAAAGCACAACTTAGGGGAGACCAAAATCCGAAGACAAGAATCCTACCCCACACTTAGGTTGACAAGTGGGGGCAAGCAAATAACCGAAAGATCACCGAACAAAACATAGCAGCAAAGGCACGGCCAGCACGTAGAGAGGAAAACGGCATTCAATCAATCAAGCATGAGAAATAACGCGGACCGATAATCACAGAGCACGAAGGAATCCATTAGCACGATCACTCAGACAACAATTCACGAGGCAAAATAGATCAAGTGGTAATGCCAAAGTCTAGCCAAACGACATTGAAACAGCAAACAAGCAAATCGAGGAAAATCCAGAAAGTCAACAAAAGTCAACCATGCCGAAAACCAAAAGTCAAAAAGCCAAAAGATTCAAAATCAAGGGCTGAACAACTAACCGTGAAGACATGACTCGAGAAAATGATTGGAAATCCCAGAAATCGATGAAAAACTCGAAAAACTTGTTCGGGCGGAACCGGAGCTGAAGAGCTCCGATTCTAGGGTTGGAGCCGGACGAATGACCAAGGAAGAGGCGGAGGGCGGCGGTCGGCGACGGCTGGACGGCGGGTCGGGCGAACAGGAGGAAAACGGGAGGGGTCTCGGCGAAAAGTGTTGTCGAGTGGGGGAGGTTCCGCGAAAACAGAGTTTGAAGAAGGGTTAAATAGCCGGCCGAATTCAACAAATTTTTCGGTGAAAATATAGGAATATTTTCGGCGAAAATATCTTTTAAAAACAAAACTTTTCGGCGAGAAGGCCTGGTTTTCGGCGAGAAGTCGGCGGTGGCGAGAAACAGGAGGATCAGGCTTGTTTTAAACTGGAGTTTTTGGCGAAAATCCTGGGAGGTTTTCGCCGAAAACTTGCTTGAAAATTGGCAAACATTTTTTTTAAAGGAGGTTTTAAAAGGAAAATGACTCGACACGAAAACAACTGACTCCAGCTGTGGGTTGCCTCCCACGAAGCGCTTTTGTTTAACGTCCGTGAGCTGGACGATACCTGGATTCGTGTCATGGTTCCGTCGTAAAGTAGTGCACGTCGATGAAAGAGACAGCTAATCCTTGCAGATACCTCTTTAGCCTGTGGCCGGTGACCATGAATGGCTCTTGATCATGCAATTTAATTAAGATGCTGCCCAAGGACGTTTGCCGAACCACGGTATAAGGGCCGGACCAACGGGACTTCAGTTTACCCGGGAAGAGTTTCAAGCGAGAGTTATATAAGAGGACTTCATCTCCGGGGTAGAACTGCTTGATCGTCTTCAATTGAGAGTCATGAATTCTCTTCGTGCGCTCTTTGTATAGCTTCGTGCTCTCATATGCGTGGAGACGATGCTCCTCAAGCTTGGCGATCTGGTCGTGACGCATATTACCTGCTACTACATAACTCATGTTCAACTCTTCATTAGCCCAGAATGCCTTGTGCTCAAGCTCAACTGGCAAATGGCATGCCTTGCCATAGACCAGTTGATACGGCGAGGTACCGATGGGAGTCTTGTAGGCAGTTCGATAAGCCCATAAGGCATCATTGAGCTTAGATGACCAGTCCTTGCGGGACCGGCCAACTGTCCTATCAAGAATCCGCTTAAGCTCACGGTTCGTCACTTCCGCTTGACCATTCGCTTAAGGATGGTAAGCTGTGGACATACGGTGGGTGACGCCAAAGCGTTTGCACACCCGGTCGAAATGTCCATGGAAGTGGGTACCCCTGTCGCTTATGATAAAGCGTGGTGAACCAAAACGCGTGAAAAGATGAGTAAGGAACCGACCTACCACTCTTGAATTGTTAGTGGGTAGAGCTTCAGCTTCAGCCCACTTAGAAACATAATCAACGGCCACAAGAATGTACTTGTTTCCGTTGGAGGGTGTGAACAGACCCATAAAATCAATTCCCAAAACATCGAAGATTTCAACAGTTAAAGAAACAATTTGGGGCATCTCATTGCGGTTAGAGATGTTACCTGATCGTTGGCATGCATCACAACGTCGAGCAAAGGCATCACAATCACTAAAGATTGAAGGCCAGTAAAAACCAGTTTCAATTACCTTCCTTGCAGTGCGGTTGCCGCCGAAGTGTCCTCCGAATTGGCCTTCATGACACTTACGCATGATGTCAGCTGCTTCGATGTAAGAGACACATCTTCGGATCATCCCGTCAGTACTAATGCGTATAAGAAAGGCTCATCCCAGAAGTATGATTTGGCCTCTTTAAAGAGCTTCTTGCGTGCATTATAATCCAGCTCAGGAGGTACAATGTTGTGAGAGAGATAATTAGCCAGGGTAGCATACTAGGGTTCTTCTGAATCGGTCGCGTTACTTAGCTCTTGAGCGTGAGGGATTGCCCAGAGTTCAATGGCTACGCTGTTGACCTGTTCATAAGTTTCAACACGCAACAGCTCGTCAGGGAAAGAATCATTGATCGGGGTTGTAAGAGACTTACCTGTCTGTGATTCCTCGAGTCGGGAAAGATGATCCGCTGCTAAGTTCTCTGCTCCCTTCTTGTCTTTAATTTCTATATCGAACTCTTAGAGAAGAAGGATCCATCGGATGAGCCTTGGCTTTGAATCCTGCTTGGCTAACAGGTGGCACAGAGCAGCATGATCTGTATAGACGATGGTATGTGAAAGAACCAGATACTGTCTGAACTTGTCAAAGGAGAAAACGATGGCCAGGAGTTCTTTCTCTGTAGTAGTGTAGTTCCTACTGAGCATCATTCAGCGTCTTGCTAGAAAAATATATAAGATGAAATCTCTTCTCCTTTCTCTGACCAAGAATCGCTAGCATCGCACATGATCTCGAATGGGAGATTCCAATCTGGTGCTGTAAGGATCGGTGCGGTGGTGAGTTGAGTCTTCAAAGTCTCAAAGGCTGCAAGACAAGCATTATAAAAAACAAAAGGAACATCTTTCTCAAGAAGTTTCGTCATTGGAAGAGTGATCTTGGAGAAGTCTCTGATGAATCTCGGTAGAATCCAGCATGACCGAGGAAGCTTCGAACTGTCTTGACCGAGGTTGGCGGCGGTAGGCTGGCGATGGTTTCAAGCTTTGCACGATCAACTTCTATACCGAGCTTTGAGATCCTATGGCCAAGAACAATGCCTTCGGCAACCATGAAATGACACTTCTCCCAACTAAGAGCCAAGTTGGTTTCTTCACAACGAGCTAGACCTTGTCCAGATTGGCCAGACACTTGGAAAATGAATCTCCATGGACGGAGAAATCGTCCATGAATACCTCCACCACATTCTCTACCAGATCTCCAAATATAGCCAGCATGCATCTCTGAAAAGTGGCAGGAGCATTACATAAACCAAAGGGAATGCGATGATAAGCAAACGTACCAAACGGGCAGGTGAAGGTCGTCTTCTCTAGATCATCAAGCTCGATGGGGATCTGGAAGTAACAGGACATCCCATCTAAAAAGCAGTAGTAGTCATGACCAGCCAATCGTTCTAGCATCTGGTCAATGAATGGCAATGGGAAGTGATCCTTCTTGGTAGCATCATTGAGTCGTCGATAATCGATACAGACTCTCCATCCGGTAACGTGGCGTGTTGGAATGAGCTCACCCTTCAGATTAGGAATGACTGTGATTCCGCCTTTCTTTGGGACGACTTGAGTCGGACTGACCCACGGATTGTCGGCAATAGAATAGATGATACCGGCATCCAAAAGCTTAAGGACTTCTTTCTTCACAACTTCCTGCATTAGAGGGTTTAATCGGCGTTGTGGTTGTCTGACCGGTTTGAACTCTTCATCTACAACTATCGATGCTTGCAGAAGGTTTCAGAGATGCCTCTGATGTCGGCCAACTGCCAGGCAAAAACCCGGACATGCTTCTTTAGTAGCCTGATCAGTTGCTCTTTCTGCTCGGGAGATAGGTTCGAATTGATGATGACTGGCAGCTGGCATTCCTTCCCCAGGAATGCATACTCTTTTGGTCAGGCAGCTCCTTCAAGTTGAGTTCTGGCGGATTCTCATATGAGGTAGTGATCCAACTCGATGCTGGCTCGATGTGTGTAGGCGCATTAATGGGTGTAAATGTCACTTTCTGCTCGTCTAGCTCATCTCGCCATAGGCGCTGCTCTGGGTCTTCTGATGCACTGTCAATTCCTGAGATCAAACACAACTCTAGCGGATCACTAGATAAAGCATTAGTGACGAAGTTGGCCGAGGCCAACTCTAGGGGATCAACATATAACAGTTATCATCTTGAGCAACAGAATATCGCATGCTATCTTTAATGCGGAATGTGACACTTTCCTGTCCTACACTTAAAGTCAACAGGCCCTGTTTGCAGTTAATGTTTGCACCAGCAGTTGTTAAGAAGGGTCGACCTAGAATAAGCGTTCGTCTAACTCACGGGTATCTAGAACAACAAAATCTGCGATTATGGTAAAAGGGCCACAGCAAACAGCTACGTCTTCTACTACACCCCTAAGCAGTTTGACAGACCTATCGGCTAAGACGAGATGCAAAGTAAGCGGTTTTAATTTCCCTAAATTCAGTTTTTCATAGAGATAAAAGGCATAACATTAATAGAAGCACCAGAATCAGCCAGACTACGATCAATTTTAAAGCCATTAATGATGCACGGTAATGTAAAAGGACCGGGATCAGAACACTTAGCTGGGGGTGGTGGCGGCTGTCTCATGGGAGATGGCGCACCAAAGAGAGAGGCGCATTCGTTAGTGAGCGTGACAGAGTACGCCTCCCCGCTCTTCACTTTCTTTACGAGATCCTTAAAGAACTTCCCAAGAGGTGGTATGATCTCTACAGCTTCTGTGACTGGTATCTTGATCTCTGCAGTCTTAAGAACATTGTACCACTTCTTATACTGAGTGTCGTGATCCTTAGCCTTGCTCATTGCAGCTTTTGGCAAGGGAATCCAAGGTATATATGGCGCCAAAAGGGTTCAGGAGCTGTCTTGGGAGGAGGAGGAGAAGCCGATGCTTCTTCTTCCTCTTCTGTGATATCTTCAATTTCTGGCATATCCATGGCAGCACTGGTATCTGGTATCGTGTCAGGTTCCGGAGCCTTTGGGTCGGTTGTTTGCTTGCCGCTCCTGGTGGTGATAGCTTGAGCGTGCTCGCTCTTTGCACCGAGATCTTCTTGGAATGTCGTTTGATTTAGGAAAGGATTGCTAGTAAAAAGTCTTGTCATATTGCTTATTGCATCCTCTATCCTTTGGCTTTGAGCCCTCTGTCCTTGATTGAGTGCGGCTTGAGCTTTTAACTGAATGTCGTGGTCGTCGAGTCGGCTCATGATCTGATCGAACTTCTTCTCATAGTCTATGTCTCTATTGTAATACTGGTTTGCTTGAAACTGTTGCTGTCCTCCAAAGAATCCCGGAGGTCTCTGATAAGGATCTACTAACCGGTTGCTCTGGCTCTGCGGTACGTAGTTTCTGTAACCGGCGTAGCCTTTCTGATTGTTGGCGAAGCCTTGTTGCACGAAATTGACTTCTTCGGTAGACCAGACTTCTATTTTACCGAAGTTGAGGCAGCTTCCACCGTTATGAGCACAGGTTCCACACCATCCACAGTCAGCCGAAAAGATGGTAGCTGACGGGGGATCGACAGGGATACTAGCTGCCTGTAGATGCTTCTGAACTTCTGCCTTGATCTATTCTGCAACACTCAACTGACTCTTGGTTTCTTCTCTTTGTCTCTCCCAGTTTCTAGATTTTAAAGCACAGCTAGCAAAATGCAGAAGAGCATCTTGAGGAGTAAGGGCGGTGCAATCTCCGCCAGCTAGGGAGTTGACCCACTTCGCAGATTCTTGCGCATACCACGAGCAAAGAATTCAGCCAGCTGTCTTTGTTCATACCCATGGTGAGGACAGTTGAAGAGAAGGGATTGGAATTCATTCCAAGTGTTGTACAGGCTTGCATCTTCTCTCTGAGTGAACCTGGAGATGCGGTCTTTGTAAGCAGTTGTCCTAATTGGAGGAAAGTACTCCTCAACAAAATCTTGAGCTAATGTCTCCCAATTAGTGTAATGACCTGGTGGTTTGCTCCCAAGCCACTGCTTAGCTGCACCTCTGAGAGAGAACGGAAAGGCTCGGAGACATAAGGCGTTCTTGTTGAGGTTCCCAGACTTGAAAGTTTCACAGACAGCCAGAAAGTCAGCTATATGTGTGCAAGGATTATCATCTGGCTTTCCTTCGAATTGTATGTCCCTAGAGATTAGTCCCAGGAAGGGGATCTTGATCTCATAGTCAGGATCGTTGTCGTCATGAGGTACGACAATAGGAGACCGAACGTTAGACGCGTTTGGCTTACTGTAGTCCGCAAGACTCTTTGGAGCAGCCATTGCGGTAAGGGGAGATGGAACGGAAGTGATTCGATTCTGTACCTGCTAAGATCTGCAAGGGACAAAAACAAGCACAACCGGTGTAAAATCAAAGTGTGATGGAAATGAAAGATGGAAAGGTAGAAGAATAAAAATGCCAAATCTTCTTTCAACGAAATAGAAGAGTCCCGGCAACGGCGCCAATTTGATGTACTGCAGAATAGCGGTGCGATCAAATAACTGTCAAGCACAAAGCAGGACAGATCGTATTCCACGGGCCTCTTCTACTTGCTTACTCAAATATGTTAGCAATTAAATTCAAGGTTAAACACTTAGTGCGTGGTGAGAGTTCCACGACTTCTATACTAAAAAGTAAAGTGAAATGAAACGAGAATAAAATGCAGGAATAAAAGAGATTGATTGATTGACTTTGACAGACGACAGGTGAGCTTAGACTTCGAATCCCCCTTAGATCACCAGAGCATTGGCAGTCAACAGACCAGCGATTTTCAATTCTAGTTCATTCAGTTCACAGACACCACCATAACTCCTGACCCTTAGGTTTAATACTGGCAAACGTTCACTCTATCCGATCTAGCTACCACGATTAATTAGCCGCCCGGGTACGGTCGCCTCTCGCAACGACTTAACTAACTGGTGTAATTACTGACGAATTATGAGTTACTCTTGCAGTGGATTAACCCTAATTAGTTCCTACGAAAGGCACACTCCAATGATTAGGTTAATTATTCGATTTGGTGTTTTAAAGTAAGGCGAGCGTTCGCTTCTATCCTTAGCTTAACAAGAATCTAATCTAGGTGGCCAAACCAGACAAGAAACACAGAGAACAAAGAACAAATCAAACATGAAGGAGAAACTGAATGAATTTCGAATCTAATCACCGTCGATCCGTGACCGCTTTAAAGCCCTGGGTCACTTAGGGTTCATCTAATCTAAGCTCCACGAGTTTAGCTACTCATATTCAATACAGAAGGATCGAAGAAGAACAAAGAATACATCACAGATAGGAAAGACAGAGAAGAACTGTAAAACCTAATTTCGACGAATCCTTGCAGCTTCAATCTGCTGGATCTTCAACTAATAGCACTGGTTCTCCGAGATGGATGGATGGCGTCACGATCCGTTCCTGGCTCCTCGAACTCTTTTCACTCTTTTTCTCTCTAGTCTAAGTCTTGGAATTTTCGTCCAAAAGTGTATGTTATTATCCCTTTCTTCAGCCGCCGATTTTAGTATTTCAACCTAACCGCAGCACTGCCGGATTTGCCTTGAGTTTTAGCCGAAAACTGGTGGAGTTTTTGGCGAAAACTTACTTGTAAAATGGCCGAATGCCGGCTGAGTTCTCCTGTGATTTTTGGACGCCGGGGTTCTCGGCGATAACTTGGAGTTTTCGCCGAAAACTTCTTCTTGTCAGCACTGCCGATTCCTTCATGAATTTTGCTGAAAACCTTGAGGGTTTTCACCGAAATCTCTAGTGTAAAACGGGGCAGGATTTTGGTTTGACTTGATTGACTCCTTGGATCGATTCCGGTGCGGTTCCTCGAGCTTCCAACGCCTTAGACACGTCCTTGGCTACTTATTTGACGGCTGATGAGACAGCTGCAGAAGCGGTTGATCAAATACTACAAAGCTAACAAGAGCTAAGCAGGATCGTATTCCAGGGGTCTTCTAAGATTGACTACTTTAAAACTGGCAAAATACTCGCATGCAAACAAGTTGTGCGTGGTGTGAGTTCCACGACTTCTAAATCTACGAAATGTGGATAAATTAAAAATTAAACTAAAGCAGATTGGGAATTAGGGTTTGAAAACAAGGATGACAGACGAACTTAGACTTTGAATCCCCCTTCGTTCCCCAGAGCATTGGCAATCAACAAATCAGCGGATTTCGATTCTCATTCAATCAATTACTAAGACACCACCATAACTCCTTACCCTTAGGTTTAAGACCGGCGAACGTTCGCTCTATCCGTTCTAACTACCAAGATTAACTAGCCGCCGGGTACGGTTGCCTCTCGCGACGACTTAATTAACTGGTGCAATTACTAATGATTAATGAGTTACTCTTGCAGTGGATTAACCCTAACTGGTTCCTACGAAAGGCACGCTCCAATTATAAGGTTAATTGTTCAATTCGATGTTCTAAAGTAAGGCGAGCGTTCGCTTCTATCCTTAGCTTAACAGAATCTAATCTAGGTGATCAATCCAGACAAGAAACATGAACAATGAAGAACAAATCAAACATGAATGAGAAACTGATTGAATTTCGAATCTAATCACCGCCGATCCGTGACCGCTTTAAAGCCCTGGGTCACTTAGGGTTCATCTAGTCTAAGATCTAATGAGTTTAGCTACTCATGATTATTACAAAAGAAACAAAGACAAAGAGAGAGTTCATCATCCAGAGGAAGAACAGAAATGAATCTGAAAAACCTAATTTAGACGACTCTGACAGACTTCGATCTTCGGTAAATAACACTCCTAGCTCCGATTCGTCGAGATGGAAGGGATGGCGTCACGATCTCTCTCCGGCTCTTCGAACTCTAACTCTTCGCTCCAGAACTTGAGAGGATTCTCTGAATTCTGATCTCGAAAAGTTATATTTTGCGAATTATGATCTATTTTTTCTTTGGGCCGCCGGGTTAAGTATTTATACTTAACCCTAATCAGCCGGATTTCTTCTAATATTTTCGCCGAAAATAGTGAATTATTTTCGCCGAAAATATACTTGTGAATGGAATAACCGCCGGTTGATTCTCCTGTGATTTTCGTTTCGGTCCGAAAACCCAACGGTTTCGCCGAAAACTTCTTTGGCTGAGCATCAGTGAATTGTTCTTGCATTTTCGCCGAAAACCATAGGCCATTTTCGCCGAAAATGTAAGTGTGAACGGGCAGACTTTTGGTTTGACTTGATCGGCTCCTTGGATCGATTCCGGTTTGATTCCTCGAGGTTCCAACGCCTTAGACACGTCCTTGGTTACTTATTCGATGGCAAAAACCTGTGCTAACATAAAAAACTAGAAAACCATCAAATAGACCCGAAACATGCCAAGGTAACACAAATGGCACGAGATAGGGCAATCGATTGAATATTCGTTATTCTACCCTAAAAACCATGTCTTAAGCAAAGAAATGTCGCTTAAATGAGGCTGATAATCACGTCAAATCGAGTGTCATCAAATACCCCACACTTAAGCTTTTGCTTGTCCTCAAGCAAACTGAATAGAAACGCTCATGTTCATAAATGATAAGATCGATTAAATTGGAGCTCAATCAAACACAATGAATTATTAGACAGATCGATCCTAGAATAAGAAACCTAACATGCATACAGATCAGCCAAACTACCTGGTCTCACTAATAAACTGCACACGACAAGTAATTAGCAACCAATTATGCACGAATTTGACCTGACCAACCAGACTCCTCACACAGGATATATATAGTACAATGGGGACTCTCACTCTCTGTGTTTAAGGACGTGTTTCTGCTCTCGATCATTTTCTGTTACCGAATTCTGTCATAGGTTTGCCTTTCGACCACATCTCCACCACTGTGACAACACGAGTATCTAGTCAAGAAGGACTTCCCTGCTAGGACCGTAATGAAATCTACACTACTCGGGTTTATAATTGAGATGGATGATGGGAATGAATGATGATGGCTTTGTGCGGTGTAGCTTTCGACTAACTTCCCTCGAATCTAATCTATGGCTTTCTACCGTCTAACCAAACACGGGTGGAATAATGAACGCGTCTATGATACCCTCAAGCAACCTAGCACTTATTCTTTTTCTTTTACACGATTTTTTTTCTTTCTTTTGAACTTTTCTTTTGACTTCGTTCTTCCATTTGTAGGGAGAAGAACGTTTTATTGAACTAAAACTTTGAACTTTTTCCGATTTTTCTTTTCTTCATTTTTTTCGAAATTTTCTTCTTTTTCTTACTTTACTTTTTCTTTTGTGCCGATTTTCTTTTAGTTGCTAGATGGGTTTACACGTCTGGACATATTAGCTAAGACCACCTGTTTAATGGCTATAGGCAGGTTACCACAAACCGACTTCCGGTAGGTCAATCTAGAACTACAACCACAGGGGATCAACGGGGAATGAAAGAAATGGGAAATGGCTGTAATGTATTATCGAACCGAAAGAACAGGCCAAGCTCAAGGGTCTAAACCTAGTGGATTTATCGTTTGGTAGGCTATCTGGCTTAGTAGCTGAATCAGGTGCCCATCCTTCTAGAACTCTGTCATCGGTGGGCTCGAGTAGGTCTCATTCAAATTCTAACTCATTCAAGTAGACAGACAAAACCCCTCAGAAAGAATTTAAATTGCAAGTTACGTGCAATGGATCAAAAGCCACAGTTGGTTTTCTAGTCGATTCGGTCATTTTCATGCAATCAAGGCTACAAACTACAAGTGTGATTTCAAAAATTCTGTTCTGACCAGGCATTTTAGCATTAAAGTTTTACAAGTTGGTTCTCAATTCTAGGTTAAGCAGTCTAAGCATCATTATGAAGGTTTGAACAACAACTTAACATCAAAAATCAAGAACTAAGCCATTCTAATGCTAAGAGACTGGTATGGAATCACAGGCACATAACAAAACACAATCAAGGGCAATCAAGTTCATCAAGGGGTTTTCGCATCCTACCCCACAAAAAATCGTTGTGTCCTCCAGGGCTAATCTAATTCAAGGAAATAAAGAACCCGGG
>CM068303.1:11473288-11534879 GCA_034768395.1 Linum lewisii
GTTTTATTGAACTAAAACATTGAACTTTTTCCGATTTTTCTTTTTTTCATTTTTTTCGAAATTTTCTTCTTTCTTACTTTACTTTTTTTTGTGCCGATTTTCTTTTAGTTGCTAGATGGGTTTACACGTCTGGACATATTAGCTAAGACCACCTGTTTAATGGCTATAGGCAGGTTACCACAAACCGACTTCCGGTAGGTCAATCTAGAACTACAACCACAGGGGATCAACGGGGAATGAAAGAAATGGGAAATGGCTGTAATGTATTATCGAACCGAAAGAACAGGCCAAGCTCAAGGGTCTAAACCTAGTGGATTTATCGTTTGGTAGGCTATCTGGCTTAGTAGCTGAATCTAGGTGCCCCTATCCTTCTAGAACTCGTGTCATCGTGTGGTCTCGAGTAGGTCTCATGCAAATTCTAACTCATTCAAGTAGACAGAAAACCACTCAGAAAGAATTTAAATTGCAAGTTACGTGCAATGGATCAAAAGCTCACAGTTGGTTTGCTAGTCGGATTCGGTCATTTTCATGCAATCAAGGCTACAAACTACAAGTGTGATTTCAAAAATTCTGTTCTGACCAGGCAATTTAGCATTAAAGTATACAAGTTGGTTCTCAAGTTCTAGGTTAAGCAGTCTAAGCATCATTATGAAGGTTTGAAACAACAATTAACATCAAAAATCAAGAACTGAGCCATTCTAATGCTAGAGAGACTGGTATGGAATCACGAGGCACATACAAAACACAATCAAGGGCAATCAAGTTCATGCAAGGTTCTCTAGCATCCTACCCCACACTTAAATCGGATTGTGTCCTCACAGGACTAATTCTAGAGTTCAGAGTGAAGTAGAAGAACCTGGACCG
This sequence comes from Linum lewisii, assembly GCA_034768395.1. Taxonomy (NCBI): domain Eukaryota; kingdom Viridiplantae; phylum Streptophyta; class Magnoliopsida; order Malpighiales; family Linaceae; genus Linum; species Linum lewisii. The sequence continues at coordinate 11,474,153 of CM068303.1, forward strand.
AGATGATTGGTGTAGGGGATGAGCACGGGTCCTCAGAGCGGAGGGAATCTACCCAAGCGAAGCAAAGGGAATCTCCCAACTGCCTACAAAAAAAAACAAAAAAACATAAAAAGGAAACCGGGACAAGTGTCCCGGATCCACACAGAAAAAAGTTGGACCGAAATCCAAAAAGAATAAATAAAAAGAAGACACCAGAAAAGGAATACAACCCGATCACTGCTGGTCCGGTGAACCGGGAGGTGGAAAGTGGAGGTGCTCGCCGAGCTGGCGTTGCCACGCCAGCTGTGCCTCATATCGCCTGTCGGCGCGGCGCATATGCTGCTGCATAATAGTCCATCGCGCCTCTTGAGTGGCGTTGTCGGTGATGCGCCACTCCTGCAGTCGCTCGTACAACTCTCCAACGTCCGCGGGGTGGTGTCGGGGCTGTTGGGGAGGCGCCTGGTATGGATCGGGAATGTGCGGCGGCGACTAGTGAGCATACCCTGCCTGATGATGTGGCGAGGGTATATAGTCTTGGAACTCTGGCGGCGGCTGGGGCTGCTGCTCCTCAGCATCATCTTCTTCCTCGACTCGACCATAGGCTGGAGGGGAGGATCTGCTGCTACATGGGGGCTGAGGTCGAGTTCTAAGTCGTACTCAACCGCTAAGTCTCCTCCAACAGTCCTAACTCGGTGTCGTGGAATGTTCGGGCCATATTCATGGCTGATGCCGAAGGAGAGGATGAGATGTCCTATGAAGTTGCCCCCAGGAGTCTGCAAGGTGGCGTCTTCCTCCTGGTCTTCTGGCGGAAGATGCGAGCCAGCACCCAGCCGGGGTGTAGAGGGTAGCTCTCTCGGATGGCTCAAAAAGCATAAGCTCCTCCTTGAGGATATGGTGGCGATCCTTATCTGGAACATATAAAAGCGACCTACACCAAACCATATGAATAAATTTAAAGAGCGGGTGAGAGAGCGACTTAACTGAGTTGTGCTCCCCAAGACGATCGCCAGGCACGCCTGTCATGTGGCTCCAGAGCGCGTGGTACTCCTCGTCATTATCATCTTCGCCCCAGCCTAGGTGATGATCGTGATAATGCTCGTAGGGGATGCTGAGATGAGCAGCAAACTCATCGTAGGTGAGCTGCCTGTACACCCCACCAAGATAGAAGGTGACAACCTTCTGGCGCTGCTTCCTCTTGTGCTCATCCAGATCAAAGGTCGCCCAGAACTCCTGGAGGGCAATGTCTGGGAACTCGGCATCGATGGTGGTTAGCTCTAGGAGACCTGCCGGTGCTAGGGCGTCATGCACATTCCGGTGGTAGTCCTCGTCGTTATCGAAGAGGGACTCCATGGACAGAGGGCGCACGTCAGCTCCCCGAACGTGCTCGATCTTCTGGAAGCACTCGAAGTAGAAGTCAGGTAGACGGGCGATAGTGCGATGGTATCCAGCCCGGCGAGGTAGTGCGGGTGGAGGACCCAGAACGGCGGGTGCGACAGGGGCGGCAGCTCCTGAGCTTGAGGCGCCATCAAGTCGCGCCTTAGTCCTGCGCTCATAAGTGGTGTTCCTAAGACCAGAATGAAACCAGATTAGTCAACTAAAACCCTACCCCACACTTAGTAGAAAAACTCAATTTCACAAAGAAATGAGGGAAACTAAGTGGGGTAAGCAAAGCGGAGTAACCGGTAATCATAGACAGTAAAATACATACTTAGGAACAGCCAGAATCGGATAAGCACAATCAGAGTTCAAAAAGTCAAACCGACATTCAGAAAGTCAACATTTATAGCACAATGAACCCTAATCATGGCAAGACTATCACAACTTGGGGAATGACGGTAAAATATGATCTCAAATGGCAAGCACGATAATCTGAACGAGAATGAACACGTACGGCAGCCAAATGATCAAAAAACAGTTCATGGTCAAACCGACATTTCTCACAAGTCAACAGAACAAGGAATCAATCGTATGCATAGCAACACATTATCAAATGATATGGAAATTAAGCACGGAACTCCCTAAGCATGCTAGAACAGTTCTATAAGTTCAGCTAACCTAGTTCACACGAAAACAGTCAGCACGCAAATCGAGGCAAACCGAAAAGTCAACCGAAAGTCAACCCGACGAAATTCAGCAATCCATATGTCACAAGATTCGTATTGAAAAGTTCTACAACTTACCTTGAAGCCATGACTGCTAAAATTGAACGGGTTGGGAGGAATCAGTGAAAAACTTTGAAAATGAGGGTTTCGGTGAACTGGAGCTGTAGAGCTCCGATTTGGACGTTCTAGGGCTTGAAAAGATCGGAATTGGGAGGGGAGTTGAGCGGCGGCGCTTTGAAAAAGAAAAGGGGAAGGGGGTTTTCGGTTTTTATGTTCGAAAATGAGATAAGGGAAGAGAGAGGCTGGACCGATTTTTAAAGTGAAAATTTGGCTGATTTTGCAAGGTATTTTCGGCGAAAATAAAGGGGTGTTTTCGCCGAAAATAGGAGTTAAAATGGCTCGCCGAAAACACTCCACTTTTTGAACCAAAAAGATAAAACAGGAGACCGGGTTCGAAAATTCTAAAATGATTTCGCCGAAAATGGGGTTTAATTTTCGGCGAAAATTTTGAACTGTTCGGGATAAAATATTTTCGCAAATCCAGCCAACTTCAGAAAATCACAGTTAAATCCACAAAAATCGGAACGACCTCAATCAACTTGCAAACGACACTACGACACGCAGACTCTACACGAAAAATAATAAATCAAACAAACTGACACTTTTGGCTCCCCGAACCGACTCTAAAATACCAAGTTCGACACAAAATTAAAAACAGACTTCAGCCGTGGGTTGCCTCCCACGAAGCGCTCTTTTATTTACGTCCTTAAGCTGGACGATACCTGGACGGTATTAGGAGACATCCCAACTTAGATTCTCCTTAACGCTCGCGTCGGAGTTCATGAAGTACAGCTTCGGGACTTCTCCGGTAAGCGTGAATCTCTTCCCGTTTGCATGTAAGAGCTTGGTACGTCCATCGGGAAGATGATCGACGAACTTGAACGGTCCAAACAGTTCTCTGGAGAGGTCATCCTTCTTGAGTGTTACGATGGAAGGAATAAGGATGTCGGCTTCTTCTTTTCTTTTATCTTCGGCTTGGTATCACCAGGATCGGTGATCGTCAGTATTTCCTTAGGAGATGCTTTCGGCTTCTCCCTCCATACTTGTTCCGACGCCGGTTTCTCGGAACTAATTAGTGGTGCAGCTGGCTCGGTGGAAGACGACGGAATTTTTGGCCTCCAGACCATTTGGGTCTTCATCTTCTTGTTCTTTCCCCGAGGTCTGCTCGATTTAGTGCTCGGTGGCTTAGAAGAGGCTTGCAGTTCCTTCTTCTTCTTCTTGAGCGGCTTCTAAACCGAAGTTTCTGGCTTCTTTTTAATAACCTGTTTAATATCTGCAACAACAATCGAGCTAGAGACACTGGAAGAAGCATTAGTAATGAAGTTGACCGGAGTCAACTCCACAGTTTCAACAGCTAGGCAGTGAGATTCTTCATTCCTAGAGTCATATTTCATGCCATCTTTAAGACGAAACGTTTTCGTTTCTTTACCGACCCTTAGAGTTAAAGAACCATTTGGAACGTTAATATTCATTCCAGTGGTAGCCATGAAAGGTCGACCTATGAGAATGGTAGAATCATCTGTACTAGTATCCATAATCACATAGTCAGCTAAGAACGTGAACGGACCACATTTAGTAACAACGTCTTTAATCTCTCCCTTAGGGGTTTTAAGTGATCTATCAGCAAAGACAAGTTGCATACTAGGCGGTTCAAGTTATCCTAGGTTTAACTTTTCAAACAGGCTCATAGGCATGACATTAACAGACGCTCCTAGATCAACTAAACAACGTTCAATCTCAACATCATTGATGACCAGAGGCAAAGTAAAGGAACCAGGATCAATAACTTAGCTGGATATGGAGAGGCAGGTTTCTTAATACGAATGTCAGGATATCCTTCCTTGTTCCCCTTCATGCAAGTCTCGATCCTTGCATTTGGCAGCAATGCTCTAGGAAAAGGAGGCTTCACGACGTACGGTGCAAGAGGAGGATCATCCTCCTTAGGCGCCGGTTCCTGTTCTTCTTCTTCCTCCGGAGTTTCAGCGATCCTACGAAAGACAGAACAAGCATCAGCAATTAAGGTTGGGAGTTTTCGAGCGGTTACCATCTTGGCTTGCTCCTTTCTCGGATTCGGCTCTGTCTGGCTTGGAAGTTGGCCAAATGGTCGACCAGATGCTAGCATGCTCGAGATGTTGTTCACGGCTTGCTCAATCCTTTGTCCAGATGCTATTGTTCTTGACTGAGAAGAGCTTGAGCCTTGAACTGACTGTCATGATCATCGAGTCTTGTGATGATCTGGCTGAGCTTCTTATCCAGGTCACTGACATTGTTCTCTCTCTGATGCTGCTGCCCTGGATAGGTATTATTAAGATATTGATTCTGGCGATTGCCAGGAGCAGTTCCATAATTACCCGGATTGCGATGCGGCGGATGGTTAGGCTTCTGATCCTGAGCTGGACCAGCCGGGTGGTTATTCTGGTTCTGGTTATGGTTGGCGCCGGCATTGTAGGGAGGTCTGTCTTGATAGTTCCCTTGCTGTCTGAAGTTACGGTAGCCAGCATAACCATTCTGATTATTAACGAAGCCTTGTTGAATGAAATTTACCTCTTCGGCAGACCAGACTTCTGCCTTACCAAAATTCTGACAACGGCCTCCGTTATGTGCGCAAGCTCCACACCATTCGCAATCGGCAACGTAGACAGAAGCCGCCGGCGGCTTGATCGGTGTGGTAGACTTCTTCAAATGCTTCTCTACCTCTGCTTTGATTGTAGCTTCGAGATCTAGCTTGCTCCTCGATCCTTCAGATTGTCGTTCCCAGTTCCTTGACTTGGAAGCACAGTTTGGAAGTGAAGAAGAGCAGCTTCAGGTGTTAGTGTAGTGCAATCCCCTTCAGCTAGAGAATTGACCCACTTGGCAAATTCTTCTCGAAGTCCTCGAGAAAAGATTTCAGCTAACTGCCTCTTCTCGAATCCATGATGAGGGCAGGTGTAGAGAAATTCTTGGAATCGATTCCAAGTATCATACAAGCTTTCTCCTTCTTTCTGGGAGAATCTGGCGATGCTGTCCTTGATGGCGGTTGTTCTGGCCGGAGGGAAGTATTCTTCAACGAAGTCCTGAGCCAGAGTATCCCAATCAGTGTAATAGCCAGGTGGTTTGCCAGTAAGCCACCTCTTAGCAGGGCCTTTCAGAGAGAACGGGAAAGCTCTCAGACAAAGAGTGTTTTTGTCGAGGTTTCGCTCTTGAAAGTGCTCAGAGATCAAGGAAATCTGCAGATGAGTGCACGGATTGTCTAGGGCCTGCCTTCAAACTGTAAATCCCTAGAGATCATAGTCAAGAATGGAATCTTGATCTCATAGTCAGGATCTCCTTCAATGCGCGGAACGGCAATGGCAGATCGAACGCTAGTCGCGCTCGGCTTGTTATAGTCTGCTAGACTCTTCTGTGCAGGTGGTGGCGGCGGCGGTTGATCGCCATTTGGTGGTGGTGGTGGTAATCTATCGTCCATGGCGGGAGATGGAGGAGGTGAGAGTGACTCGGTGTATGAAGCGGATGAAGATGACGGTACAGTTGAAGATGGAGATGAGGAACTCTCCTTCAGTTCCTCGATCTTGATCGGAGTGATGAATGGATTGGATCTGCCTTTCTTCAGAATCTGTGATCGTAGAGGTGGAGCAGAACTGCCTGGTCTCTCTGCACTCTTAGCCTGTTCGGTTTGAGAGCGAGTCCAAGGACGGTGAGGCATACACCTGTAAACCTACAGATAACAAAGACAAACAAAACCAGTGTAAAATCGAAGTGGATGGAAAGGTGAAAGATGGAAAGTAGAAGAATATATTGCCAGTTCTTCTTTCGAACAATCAAAAGAAGTCCCCGGCAACGACGCCAATTTGATGAGACAGCTGCAGAAGCGGTTGATCAAATACTACAAAGCTAACAAGAGCTAAGCAGATCGTATTCCAGGGGTCTTCTAAGATTGACTACTTTAAAACTGGCAAAATACTCGAATGCAAACAAGTTGTACGTGGTGTGAGTTCCACGACTTCTAAATCTACGAAATGCGGATAAATTAAAAATTAAACTAAAGCAGATTGGGAATTAGGGTTTGAAAACAAGGATGACAGACGAACTTAGACTTTGAATCCCCCTTCGTTCTCCAGAGCATTGGCAATCAACAGATCAGCGGATTTCGATTCTCATTCAATCAATTACTAAGACACCACCATAACTCCTTACCCTTAGGTTTAAGACCGGCGAACATTCTCTCTATCCGTTCTAACTACCAAGATTAACTAGCCGCCCGGGTACGGTCGCCTCTCGCAACACCTTAATTAACTGGTGCAATTACTAATGATTAATGAGTTACTCTTGCAGTGGATTAACCCTAACCGGTTCCTACGAAAGGCACGCTCCAATTATAAGGTTAATTGTTCAATTCGATGTTCTAAAGTAAGGCGAGCGTTCGCTTCTATCCTTAGCTTAACCAGAATCTAATCTAGATGATCAATCCAGACAAGAAACATGAACAATGAAGAACAAATCAAACATGAATGAGAAACTGATTGAATTTCGAATCTAATCACCGCCGATCTGTGACTGCTTTAAAGCCCTAGGTCACTTAGGGTTCATCTAGTCTAAGCTCTAACGAGTTTAGCTACTCATGATTATTACAAAAGAAACAAAGACAAAGAGAGAGTTCATCATCCAGAGGAAGAACAGAAAAGAATCTGAAAAACCTAATTTAGACGACTCTGACAGACTTCGATCTTCGGTAAATAACACTCCTAGCTCCGATTCGTCGAGATGGAAGGGATGGCGTCACGATCTCTCTCCGGCTCTTCGAACTCTAACTCTTCGCTCCAGAACTTGAGAGGATTCTCTGAATTCTGATCTCGAAAAGTTGTATTTTGCGAATTATGATCTATTTTTTCTTTTGGGCCGCCGGGTTAAGTATTTATACTTAACCCTAATCAGCCGGATTTCTTCTAATATTTTCGCCAAAATAGTGAATTATTTTCGCCGAAAATATACTTGTGAATGGAAGTCCCGCCGGCTGATTCTCCTGTGATTTTCGTTTCGGTCCGAAAACCCAACGGTTTCGCCGAAAACTTCTTTGGCTGAGCATCAGTGAATTGTTCTTGCATTTTCGCCGAAAACCATAGGCCATTTTCGCCGAAAATGTAAGTGTGAACGGGCAGACTTTTGGTTTGACTTGATCGGCTCCTTGGATCGATTCCGGTTTGATTCCTCGAGGTTCCAACGCCTTAGACACGTCCTTGGTTACTTATTCGATGGCAAAAACCTGTGCTAACATAAAAACACTAGAAAACCATCAAATAGACCCGAAACGGGCCAAGGTAACACAAATGGCACGAGATAGGGCAATCGATTGAATATTCGTTATTCTACCCTAAAAACCATGTCTTAAGCAAAGAAATGTCGCTTAAATGAGGCTGATAATCACGTCAAATCGAGTGTCATCAACGGCAAAAAACCTGTGCTACATAGAAACACTAGAAAACCATCAAATAGACCCGAAATGGGCCAAGGTAACACCAATGGCACGAGATAGAGCAATTGATTGAATATTAGCTATTCTACCCTAAAAACCATGTCTTAAGCAAGGAAATGTCGCTTAAATGAGGCTGATAATCACGTCAAATCGAGTGTCATCAGTGGTGGTAGTCAATGTCAAAAAGTTAGGTGTTCCTCCTTGAGATGGAGCTGAGAGAGATCTTGGAGGATTTCCAGAACCAGTTCTGTTTGGACATTTTGCGTTAAGGGAAATCCAAAGAGTTCATGCAGAAGCAAGGTGAGAAGTTAGTGTTGGCTTACTACATCGAGTTCACCCACATCTCAAAGTGGTTTGATGAACAGGCCAACCAGGAGAGGAAGCTGATCCTTAAGCTCAAAAGAGGATTGATGGGAAATTCAGGAGGGTGTCATGCATGATGACATGGGTAGTCTCCTGGAGGTCAAGGAAGCTTCTTTAGAAAGCGAGTGGTTGAAGCAGGGAAGTAAGGAGGACCGAAAAAGGAAGGCGACTGTCCCGCCTTCCTAGTCTGTTGGGCATGGCCACTCGGGTAAGCGTGCTCTTCTTACTCAGGTTTCAGGGGTGTTCAGTTAGCTCCGCAACGTGGTGTAGTAACCTGTTTCACTTGTGGCCAGCTTGGCCATAAGAGTACGACATGTAAGTTGAGGGTTGTAGGGGTTGCCTATCTCTGGCACTTGTGGGAAGCCCCACTTCGGGCAGGGTCACTTGTTGAGGTAGAATCTGGTGGTATCCTTCGTGTTTAACTAGAGGGGCCATAAGAGTTGGGAATGCCCAACTAGAGGGGAATCACCAGCTCAGTTTTCGATGCAGGGATCCATAGCTGCATCTGAGAATCGTGGAGGCAAGAGATGAACTGGTTATGGTTGTGGAGCTGCAAGTGCTAATAGAGGTATTGGAGCTAATATTATGCCTCTTGGAGCTAGAGGAGAGTAATGAAAGTTGCATGTTCTTACCAAGGGCGTGGAAGAGAATAAGAATGATGTGGTGATCGGTATGATCTCCGTCTTTGATCTTTCCGTTTACGCTTTGTTTGATGCGGGTAGGGCTGGCAGTCGGCCCGGTTCGGTCAAAAACCGAACCGAATGGTCGGTTGACCGAAACCGAAGTGTGGCCGAAAGTGAGACCGGCGACCGGACCAAAAATGCCTGGTTTTTTAGCCGAGTCGACCGGTTTCGGTTTATAACCGAACCGCGACCGAAAAATCGAAGCGGATGCATTTGACCGAAATCCGAAAATAAGAACCGAACCGGAAAACCGAATTGAAACCAATTTCTGGACCGAAAACCCGAATTTTGGACCAAAACCGAATTTTGCTAAAATTTTGGCAGCATACCCCTACAATTTCGGCAATTTAGTTCTTCGCAATAATACCTGAAACGAAAACAAAAGACCCCATACCACAAATCCAACCATAATCAACCATCCATCATAAGTCTGAGTCATAACTCATCATAAGCATAATTCCAAAGTCATAACATAATTCAAACACCACACAAGTTCAACATTAACAACATAAACAAATTCAACATCCCAATTCGCAACATCTAAAAGCTAATCATCATCTGACGCGCCCGCCATACCAAACATTTCATTTTCAAGTGCATCGTCTTCATTGTAGTCATTGTCATCATCACTACCAGTAGCATTGTCATTGTCATTGTCAATGTCATTGCCATTCTTCTTGATGAATGATTGTATAACGGGTTGCACAAGAGGATCAGAACCAATTGATGATGGATTAGCATCAAACTTCAAAACCGTATCTTCGAAACCTAAACAAAACAAGACTTGTAATGAGTATAAATGCTATCAACTATCAAGTATCAATGTACACTACTTGTCTACTACTAGATATGGAAGATAAAGATTATAAATGGCAAAGTTTACCTTTCTCGAACTCTAGTAGTTCATGCTCATTTTCCTCCTCCTCGGGATCAAATATATCCGGAGATGTTGACCGCAACCAATCCTCAGCACAAATCAGAGCTTCCACAATAGCAGGAGTCAATGAGCTCCTGAAGTTGCTCAACACGCGTCCCCCAGTACTAAAAGCACTCTCAGAAGCTACAGATGAAATTGGGACGGCAAGTACATCCCTAGCCATCTCACTGAGAATAGGAAACCTGAGTGCAGATGCTTTCCAATATGCCAAAACATCAAACCGTTGCTTCTTATCTGAACTATCAACTTCTCGTGCTTCAGCTAGATACTTTACCAACTCTGCTCTAGGGTCATCACCAGTGTGATTATCATCGTCAAACGCAGCGAAGCAATCATCTTCACTCTCTTGGTCCTCCTCAAAGTCATCTTCGTCTCCACCATCTCCTCCATTAACACCGGTAGTCTGTGTTGATGAAGCTATAGATCCACTTTGACTATTGTTGACACGTTTCTCATACTCTGCCTTGTATAGGTCAAACAAAGCATGCAATTCACTTCTCACCATCTCTACCAATTCAGCACATTGTTTTGGAATAGGAGGTCGTGAATTACCCTTGGTGCGCTTATGTGCTGGTAGTTCAGACTAACTGACTTTACGCTTACCACTTCGCGTATTCACACCCACTTCCATTACTCTTTGATCTGAATTCCTGCAAATTCACATATATGTCAATGATCACAAACCCATGTACTACTTTCATTAATCATAATCACAAACATAATTGAACTTCACTTTAACAACTCATTATAATTTACATAATTCAACCCATGTACAGCAGCTGTCCAACTTATGATTAATTATAAGCACTCAATAGTTTGTGGTTCTTCCGCCTACATGTGTTCAGAAGTAAAGCAAGCAAAAGTCAATGAATCAACAGGGAAAACATGAAACTTAGAACAAACCATCACAAACTTAGAACAAGCAAAAGTAAAGCTAGTTGGCTTTATTTTTATATAATAGGATTGAAACAAAAGACAGATACAGATTTATCAATTGTAGAGCAACAAAATATATCATCCCCATTCAACAAGGACCTGCAACATTCCATTGTTTGGGTCATAAGTTGAATTCTCAAATAGATCCAAACCAAGCATATGTAGTCAGGGGACACAACTCAAGCACAGAACAAAAAGCCAGGCAGGCCACACATGCTTCTTCTCCAATAATATAAACTCACAGCCAAATGGTTCTGCTGCTACTTCGAGTAATTATATACTCAATTTCTTAAATCATATAATTAATTTATGAAAGAAGACTTACATTTCGTATGAGCTACTTCGAGTGTTCGAGTGAGCAGCGGGAAAGGATGAGATTCAAAACCTAAATATGAATTGAACAAGCAACCATTAAATTAATCAAGCAAGCTTCGAATGGTAAACAAACATCCATCGATTTTTCGATTCCATTCTCATCTAATACAAAACAATTACCACAAACAACAATGATTTACCTGTGTTCTGCTGCTGCCGATGCTGCTGTGTTCTGCTGCTGCTGCTCAGTGTTGCTGCTGCTGAGTGCTGCTGCTGTTAGTGCTGCTGCTGATTGCTAAGTGCTCCTCAGGCCTAGACTAAGGAGGTGAAGAATGCCTGAAGCGAGGAAGACGGGAAAATAGTAGATAGAAAGATTAAGGGTTAGGGACTTAGAGGCGATAGATAGATTGAATGGAGAAGAGAGTATCGATTGAGGGGTTACCTGACTCTGGTCTCTGGCTCTTCCCCAATACCGACGGTACGCCTGCTGCTAGCGTCGCCGGCGTCGCTCCTTTGATTCCTGCCGCCGATTTCACAGAGAGAAGGAGATGAGAGAGCAAGAGAGGGGAGCAGGTGCGGCTCGAAGCTTCGAAGCTTCCATTTCAGACGAGCGAGAGGTCAGAGAGGGGAGCGTGCTGAAGTGAGGTCCGAATTAGGTCTGAATGCTTAGTTTCTGAATGAGTCGTGGTGGTGGTGAGAGAGCTGATTGAGTGAGAGAGAGTACACAAATTCGGTTTCTTTCTCGGTTTTCGGGTTATTATCGGTTTTGACCGAAAACCGGCCAAAACCGAAAATTCATAAATCATTCAACCGACGACCGGACCGAGTCGTTTGTTTTCGGTTCGGTCACACCAATTTCGGTCCGGTTCTCGGTTTTAACCGAAAAAACCGGCAACCGACTGCCAGCCCTAGATGCGGGCTCGTCCCACTCTTTTCCGTCTGAAAAGCATTTGAGTAGTTTGGGTGTAGTAGCTAGTATTTTGGTAACTAGTTGGGTTGTGAGGACTCTCTAGGAATCAGTTAAAGTAGATAGAGTGGTAAAAGGCTGTAAGATGGTAGTTGGGGGAGCAGAGCTACCAGCCAATCTGCTGGTGCTTCCGTTGAACGAATTTAATGCCATTCTTGGCATGGATTGGTTGGATAAGCATGGGGCATTGCTTGATTGACGGAAGAAGGAGGTTCTTCTTCGAGTTTAAAGTGTTGGGAAAGTGGTGTTCAAGGGTGTCCAAAAGAGAGAGTCGGCGCGTATGGAGATAATTTAAGCAATGCAAGCTTTCACTTTCATTTCAAGGTGGATGTGAGGCAATCCTGGTGCAAGTGATAGTTGGGCAGGGAGAGGAGTAGGATAAGGTATCAGTAGTTCGTGAATTTGTTGATGTGTTTGAGGAGTTGTCGGGAGCACCAATAGAACGCGAAGTGGAGTTCAATATCGAGCTGGTTCCTGGAACCGCTCTCAGCTCTATCCCACCCTACCGGTTGTAGGAGCTCTTGGATAAATGGTTCATCGGTCCAAGTGTTTCTGTATGGGGAGCACCAGTCCTGTTTGTGAAGAAGAAGGATGGGTCAATGAGGATGTGTATTAACTACCAACGGTTGAACAAAGCAACGATTAAGAATCGTTATCCTCTCCCAAGGATAGATTACCTCTTTGATCAATTGAAAGGGGCAGCGGTGTTCTCAAAGACTAATCTAAGGTCTGGGTATCATCAATTTAGGGTGGAATAAGGCTTGGTACCAATGACTGCTTTTAAGACCAGGTATGGACATTACGAGTTTCCAATAATGTCATTCAGTCTTACCAATGCTTCTGCTGCATTCATGGCTCTCATGAAAAAAATTCTATGAGTACTTGGACAAGTTCGTCATAGTATCCATTGATGTTATCCTCATCTACTCTAAGAGTGAGGAGGAGCATGAAGAACACCTGAGAATTGTCTTTCAGTAGTTGAGGGAGCAACAACTTTTTACGAAATTCTCTAAGTGTGCCTTCTGGTTGGAGAAAGTGTTGTTCTTGGGTCATGTGGTTTCTAAGAGAGGTTTAGAAGTTGACCTAAGAAGAATTGAGGTCGTAGTTAACTGGTCTCCACCCAAGGATATGTCGCAGTTAAGAAGCTTTTTGGGTTTGGCAGGTTACTACCGAAGGTTTGTGGAAGGATTCTCCACCATAGATGCTCCCCTCACCAATTTTATAAGGAAGGATTCAAAATATATGTGGTATAAAGCTTGTCAAAAGAGCTTTGAGGAGTTAAAGAAGATGTTGACTTCTGCTCTGATGTTGACCTTTCCAGTTGAAGAAGGAGAGTATATTGTGTTTAGCGATGCTTAGTTGCTAGGGTTCGGTTGCGTATACTTATGAAAATGTGAAGGTATTCCTTATGCCTCTCGTAAGAGAGTGCATGAGGTGAACTATCCGACTCATGATCTGGAGTTAGCTGCAGTAGTGTTCGCCAATGGTCACCGTTGATGACAGCTCCAATAGATGCATGTAGGACTCATAATGAGTCATAGAATAAGATGGCTTTGGGTTGATGACAGCTCCAGTAGATGCATGTAGTTTAACTTGAAAAGTCATCTTTAGTTAAGAGGAAGAGAAGAGATTTAGAAGTATGAAAAGAGTGGCAACAACGTCTAGGTTAGAGCAGCTAGTTTGATACCATATTGGCTAGAAATAATAATATCTAGCCAGCTATTGATTTGAAGAACTACTAATTCAATAATTAGCCTATTAGTTATGCATCGCCTAACTTTAGCTTCATTAGTTCCTACAAGTTAGCTAATTAGAGAATTCTTGCATATAGATTTGTACCCAATCTCCTATATTAGGAGATGTATTATACCTAACTAGATTTCAAAAAAAATCAGAGCACAAATAGCTCTTTAATTCTCATATTCAATCCCAGACTTGGGGAGTGTTGAGAATATGGGTTATTCATTAAATTATGTCATATATTTTAATGATTATCTTATAGTAAATAATTGGTATAGAAAGATAATTACCGGATAAGTCTAGTATTATTGTAACCAGCATTGTAGCTCGAAGAGCATCAACAGCTACCTTTGGCAAGTCTCCTGGTTTCTCATCAATCCTGCCTGCATCATAAACCAACATCCAAGTAAGAGCTCGGATCACGTTTAATGCAAAAAAAGACTCCATCATTCCTAAATTTCATAATATTTTTCTAATAGTTATTCCATAACCAACAGCTCAGAAGTTGGGTACTGGTTGAATCCATGCTCAATTTTAGACTTATTCACACTGTGGTCGGAAAGATAATGAGACAGAAAAGGCAGTAACTTGGTAACTTGAAACACTACAGCATCACAATGCCTTGTGTAAATAATGTTACTTGCAGCTTTATTTCTCACCTCAGAAACATAGGGAAGCTAAAGATGAAGTAGATGGCATAAAACAAGCACCCAACTTTGTACATGGCTTCTCGGTCAACAAAGTCATAGTAAGGGAACTGTATGTGACCAAAAGAGAATGTTGTTAATACAAACCAACAACAATCTTTGACAAGTCAGGTTAGTAATATTCTTCAGAGTATAATCATCCACTGAGATCAGTTGCACTGATACACAGCTTAAAAAATAAATGTGCGACGAGGGAAAGTGAATTACAACCTTGGGAGATATAGAGACTTACATTGGCGATGGCTATTGTCTCCAAATATGCAATGAAATACGAAAGAGCTAAAATCCAAGATGCCTCGAATGCCTACTGAATCGGAATTGGCAAGTCAGCAGTGGCATGTAGTAGCCTGATAAGTGTTATGTTTGAGGTAACATGGTAGAACAAGAAGCAAACATGAGTCAGAAGAAAAGTGGTATGAGGAACCTGCAGGATACAACAACAAAAACAGTTAGCATGTAGAATATGATTATCCACACACTGGCCTACAGAAATAACAAATCACATAAAGTAACAGACCAAATACCATGAAGAAACAGGCTCCCAAATTGTGGAAAAAACAAGACAGATCGTGTAGCAACTATGAATGAAGATCACTTACCTTAACCCAATAACATTCCTTAGAAGGCAAACTTCTATCAGCCTACAAAAAGAAAACCCACAGAATAGCTCGACTGCTCAAGAACAATAAGTAGGGATGGTAGAGAAAAGAGAGAAAATTAGCAAATAGAAAGCAACAAGTGACCTTTCCAACAACCAATGCTGGTATCAAGAAAGCAGGAATCGCAGAAACTAAACCCACAAGCCTGGCTACTACCACCATGCCTCCTTATGAAGACGTCTCGTCTTGTATACCTGCAATATCAGCTCAACTCTTTGCAGCTACTACTGCGATTAGTAGTAATTCTCAACTCTTTATTTCCTCTATGGCCATCATTTCTTCTGTTCCTGATTTGTAATTTGAATTGATTAGTGAAAGCTCTGGCCTCTGAGGTTTACACATGTAAAGTTCAAATGTTTGAATGGTCTTTGTTTCTTATGTTATACCCTGCACAAGGTTTCACACACAACTGGGGACGTGAGCATTTTGGAATCAGAATCTGCTAGTTACGAAGATGGAATGCAAAAGTACATGATTGAGGAAGCTAGTCTTTAGATTCACCCGACTGCTCGTGTCTTGACTTGAATTGAATGTTCCTTCCTTTGTCAATTTAGAAGACATGGATGTCACCCACATTCATGTCTTCTAATATGTCCTTGTCTGCTGATTAATGTTGTCATTTGATTTCCAGTATAAATATGCGAATGAGTCAAACTCCAACTATATGTATGTATAAAGGACACCTCTTTTCACTCTTTTACTTTTTCTTTTGTGAATCAAAATGCTTCATTTCTTTCTATTGATTACAAATTATGTATGCATATGGCAGCCAAAACTTGTGGTAGTGTCAGACCCCATTAGTTTCGCCAACCCTTAATCCATTCTTGCTCTGGGAAAATCTTGGGCCGAAGTAATTCAGTTTTACTATCTCTACTATTAAGATCATGACCCTTCCTTTCCTGCTATATGATCAATGAGATCCATCCATCTTTTCTTTTTCTATACAGATGACTGTAACTTGGACTAGGAGTGGTTACAACATTCAAGATGTTGTTCCTTTTGTTCAATAAAGTCTGAAAGGGGAAACTCATACTCAATCACCCGCTGGAACACTCACTGTACTTTTGTTCAATGGACTAGTGTGGTATGGAATGATTCCTAATTCATATAACAGACTATCTATTCTTTCTTCTGTCATAATGGCCATGAAATGTTTCCACAATCTATGAAGGTCCTGGTTTCTTTCACACAACTTTTATGAAAGATTTGTGGCCAAATTCTTTGTAAGGATTCACTTCCTCTACTAAACCATCTTTCATTAAACAGCTTTAAGGTCCAGGATGGCTCGGTTCAATCGGTTTTCTTTTGGAAATTTTATCATCAGGTACACATACCAGCTGGGCATAAGCTAAATAATGGCTCAATTATCTAGAGTAAGCCAATGGGTTTTTCATAAGCTCAATAGTTTTTCATATAGGAGACCTCTCGTATGCCAATGGGTACACCTCTCAATGGGATCAATTCACATGCATCAGCGGTGCCTTGCATCAGTATATGCTTACATGCTTATACGAGCTAGTTTGAGTTTTAACAAGTAATATAAGCATTTCAATATGACCAAAAAATCAGCTTAACTTTCTTCTATGCTGGCAGTGGGAATCATGAGCGTTACTACCCTGATTCAGCATCCTTTTATGACACGAATGATTCAGGTGGTGAATGTGGAGTAGTGGCTGAGACAATGTTCTACGTTCCAGCTGATAACAGAGCTAAGTTTTGGTTAGTATCTCTAAACACAACTAGTACTTGTTTAGAGATACTTTCAGAAGTGCTGAAAACCAGCAGGTTTTTAGTAAGAACATGACTGAAGGGAAGGCTCTTATCAATATAAATTCATCGAGAAGTGCCTTGCATCGTCCGACAGACAAAAGAAACCATGGTTGATATTCATTCAAATGGGGGACTGAGAAATTCTCAAAGCAGGAACAAAACATGTATTCTGACACTTTCGTAGCTGGAGGCCACACATGGTAACTAGCTTGATAATCATGCACATTCTTGAAAAGTGAAAACCCTCATGTTCTATCTATTAAGCTTCCGAAATGTTCTTTCTTCTAATCCATTGCTCATCTGAATCATCTTTTAGTAAACAACTTTAAGGTCCAGAATGCTTCGGTTCAATCGGTATTCTTTTGGAAATTTTATCATCAGGTACGCATACCAGCTGGGACATAAGATAAATAATGGCTCAATTTCGTAGCTGGAGGCCACAAATGGTAACTCTTGTGTTCTATGTATTAAGCTTCCTAAATGTTCTTTCTTCTAACGCATTGCTCATATATACTTCCTACATGAGGTTTATTGCTTTCCTAAAGGGATACCGTGTTTGCTACATGCACATGTATCTGGAACTTGTTGATTCGGAAACGATGCCCGGTGAATGTAGTGCTGTCATCCAACGCAAAGGCTCCTTATTAGTGCAAACAAGTGATTTGAGCTCAATGCAGGGTCATGAGGCGGATACAATCTGTTTCCATTATGGTATGAACACATCTCCTCATAAAACAGATGCTTTGAGCTTAATGTCTTCCTAACGTCATCTTTCTCCTTTTCAACAACCCGACAAGAAGTGCCTCTGCCTGAGGCAAAGGTAAAGAAAGACCGGAAGAGAAGGCACGAATAAAAATGAAAGCATCTCGTAAGATCATATGCAGCACCATCTCTGATAATGGAATGCTTTTTGCTTACTCAGATCACATTAAGCCCAATCTTTTCTAACTGAAGAAGGTCAATCAAGCTGGGAAAACTGCATGGATTGTTTGCAAAAGGCCACTTCCTCCAAAAGTGCCATACTCACATTGTATGATCTTTAGTTCTGATTCTTCAAGGATGATATTGGCAGGCCACAACAGAAGAATATAGGTATGCACATCTCTTTGTCTTAGTCTTTGGTCTTCTTAAGTTTCAACTGCAATTGCTTCCAGTCCTGTTTATGTTAGTGAGCTGTTTAGTCTGGGATGGGACTTCTAGAACCTTTCCATTAATGATGTAATGATCATGAAATTTGCGCCTGATTGGTGATGTGGGATTGAATGTATCTCACAGATGTATGATTGCTGTAGGTTTTTTATGTCGAAAGCTCAGAATTACTGCATACCTTCGCACCCCGACGTCAAGATTACAATGAAGAATTACCTCCTACCGAGCCACCGATGACGAAAATGTTTACAAGCAAGGATGGGAAGTGGTTAGCTACAATTAATTGCTTTGGCGATGTTTATGTGTTCAGACATGGAGACACAAAGGTATGTCCTAATCTTGTCAAGTGTTATTAAACTTCAAACTTTGATTGCATAGGTTCACATTTGTTTCTTATAAATTGGTTCTATAGTGTTTGATGCACTTGCTCAACTGCTTACTTGAGCCCTATTAACTATCAACTGGAAAACAGTAAATCATATTTGACTGGATGAGCCCTATTAACCATCAGCACCCTCATCGTCCTCACTAGGTGAATTCTATTGCTACAAATTAAAGTCCACATGATATCAAGATATCGTTGACTGGCAACTCGTCACAAGTTGATATTATAGTGGAAACTATGATTTCCCCACAAATGACCTTTTCCACTCCAGAAACCTGAATATTTAGTTTACCCATCTGGAAACAACAAGTTCCATATTTGCCTCTTACTCAGCATAATGTGTTGTGTTCAACGCAATCACACTTATATTCAAGTTCAAGCTAACAAGTGGAGAATTTCTTTTACCCAAAAATAGAATCACATTTGTTTAGAACCACAAATTGTTCATGAACAAAAACTATTTATTGCCACAACAACTTGTGATTCCCACCCTAAGAATTTGAACCTTTGCCAACTTCTGTCCACAACTTATAGAATTCACTGGTAAAAGAGAACAATTTCTGAAATGGTTGATCGGTTAATATAACTGTATATGAATCCTCCTCGAGTTTAACGATCTGGTTATACAATGCAGATGAGCTTTCTGTTTCATATCCTTGTGAGACATTTGTACCGATTAGGGATCAATGCATGCTATCTCCGACATTTTATGATACCCAAATGGCCATAAAAAACTACAGCTTTGTTGATCTTGGCCTGCAATGGCGTATCCATATTATCTATAATTGTACACCTCCAAAACAGCAACCTTAAAACCACATGTTCAGCTGAGAATGTACCTTAGGGAAAACAAATAAGCCGGTCTTTGTCTTAGGTAACGAAATTCACTGGCCGACTTTCAAATAAACCAACTTTTTGGACTATAGCCAAATGATGTTCAGACTGAAATTTTCCTTTCAGTATTATTATCAGTCACTTGCACAGATTAACTTGGAACTCAAGATCGATCATTTACTTAGTGGGCAGTTGAACAAAACAAGCTTAGAACCATCAGAGAACCTTCTAACAAAAAATAGAATCCCATTTGTCTTCCCTCTCAATGCATGTTTCATATACACAAATAAGTCTTCTTAGAACCAGTAAATAACAAAAAAAAACGAGATTAGCAGGTTGAAGACACAGTACTGCATAATTAACTGAACATACAACATTCTGCACTTCATGGCATGAATCAAGAATGCTCCACTCCTTCAAGTTTCAATTTTTACACAACTTCCATGCCAATAGCTTGTCATTAGCCAATTCTCAATCCACTAACCAAGATATAAAATGTTAGACAATGGTGAGACACTAATATGGATCAAACAACAGAATATTGACGGTTCTAAAAGCCAAACACAAACAGCTCAGTTGTTTAGACCAATCATGGAAATGCAGTTGTGAACTTGTATAATAGCTATTACGGTCTATCCATTCTGCATCAAACATACGCCTGTTCAACAGTGCCATAATAAATAATGGTACAATCTGTCAAGAAACCAATATTAAGACCTCGCAAATCATAATCAGATTCCCAGTATAAGCTGCACATACTATGTATAATTAGGGGCATTCTCCTTTGATTCATCATGAGCACCAATATCAACTTCTAGATCATCTTCATCAAGATCATCATTTTCATGCCTCTTTGTGCCATCATGGTCTTGATAATCTCTACTCCTAAGAGCCAACTGCAGAGAATGCTGCAATACAGGGTCCTGAGGCAGATGCAATCTGTTTCCATTATGCTTTGAGCTTAAAGCAGATGCAAAATAAAAATAGTGAATTGCAAGTTTGAAATAATCATAAAATCATTAGCTCCTAGTTCCCCACTCTTTGTACAACCATAACTCACAATTGAGAGATTTAGGATACATTAATTAGTACATCAGATACATCAATGATGCTGCCATCAGTTATCTAGAAAATCCATTATTAGCATTAGCATCAATGATACTTCCCTGTAAGACTGTTACAACTGAGACCCAAATACTCAAACTTAAGCAACCCAGATTATGATTCTGGAATCTGTCCAGAGAAATAGTTTCCTTTCTAGTACCCATAAGAAGAACAATGGATAATAGCAACTAATGAGTTTGAATAAGGCATCAGAGCAACATCACCCCCTTCAAGAAACCATAACAATGACTCAACTAGAAGGAAAACCAGAACTGATCATTCTAAAATAGGCAGAAGGGCAAAATGATTCCTATCTAGGACCCATTTCTAAGTTTTTCCCTTGGCAACTGGTAAGTTTGGAGAAGACGTTAAAGCAACATGATCCCTTTCAAGGAACCATATCAATGGCTCAACTAGAAAACCACTACTGATCATTTGGAAATAGGCAGAAGGGCTAAATATTTCCCATCTAGGACCCATTTCTAAGCTTTTCCTTAGGCAACTGGTAAGTTTACGCAACTGATTATATAAGCTCAATAATCATTTATGATTTTAAAGAGAATATAGAAGAATACAGAAATCAAACCCACAATTTCAGTTTGCCACTCAAACTTCTTTATATCATAGTGGCACATCACATGTTTCTGAATGATACTTTCCAATTCTTAATACTGCAGTAACAAAGCTTCAGTAGTTTCAACTACAACTTCTGTCCTTTTCCATATCAATGGCTCAACTAGAAAACCACAACTAGTCATTTCGAAAATAGGCAGAAGGGCTAAGTATCTCCCATCTAGGACCCATTTCTAAGTGTTTCCTTTATGCAACTGATTATATAACCTCAATAATCATTTATGATTTTAAAGAGAATATAGAAGAATACACAAATCAAACCCACAATTTCAGTTTTCCACTCAAACTTCTTTATATCATTGTGACACATCAGCATGTTTTTGTTTGATACTTTCCAATTCTTAATACTGCAGTAACAAAGCTTCGTAGTTTCAACTACAACTTTTGTCCTTTTCCAAGAATAAACATCAATCAATAATTTGGATAATAGTACAAAGAGTACACATTTATAACATCAATCCATTCGTCAAACTGAACATCTTTTAAGAATTTCAAAATGAATCTTCATCATTGACCCAAAAAAGTAGAAACCGACAAAAGAGATGCCTTCATAACCCAGTCGAATTGAAAACCATCCATTCATAACTACAGTAAAATCAAGCAAATCTTTTGTACACGAGCAAAAAGTAAAAACATTTTTACTATATAACTAGCCCACAACCACACATAATGAAGCCTTTCATGATGTGTAAGGAACAGGAAACACATTCCTGCAAAGGAACCCACAAAATCAAATTGCTCTTAGGAAATCAGAATGGTTGCCCAATAGAAATAGCTTACCGATACAAAAAGATGTCTTCATAATCTAACTCAAGTATCCTTCAAATATAAACTTAATCAACTGCAACACACCGATTGCTAGAACGGGCAGAAGGCAAACCAATAATGAGAATGGTTCCCTGTCTAGGACCCAATATGAACAACTCAACTTGAGATAGTTCTAATCAAGTTTAGAATAGGAATAAGGGTGACATGATTCCCTCTTTTATATGGGACCTTCCTTTATGTAAAAGTAGAAAGCAAAAAAGTAACCCACGTTAAGCAAGGTCCTTTTTTCGGACCTTCAAATATTGCAACAAACTAATGTCTAGAACGGGCAGAAGGAAAACCAATAGGAGCATGGTTCCCTTTCTAGGACTCGCAAGAATAACTTATTTGTTTCATCGTGGGTACTAGGAACAAGATAATAATGAAGCATATATAAAATAGGATTTAGGTTCCTTGCACGTTACTAGACAATCAATCACCTACTGGACTTACAAAGACATGATCTTTTAATATTTCTAGTGATTAGTACAACTCCCCTATTCTGACCTCACTTTTCATGATTTAAATATGAACATCCCTTATCATAGAACAGACAGCATCACTTGGGGACAGGACAAAAGGGACAAGAACACACATGGCTGGTACTTGGCATTTGTAATACTAGTACAAAGATCATGAGTAATCAGAAATGACATACCATAACATCTTTACTCTTTATTATTATGATTCAATGAAGCTTTGTTAACTTGGATCATATCTGTTCATGGCCTGCAATTCAACTGGAAAATCTGATTCAAAGATACCATATGAAAGTAAATTGGACAGGAAGGAAATGAAGAAGATGTTACTGATGCAAGTTGAGGAGCTTCTGAGATGCAGTGGTTTTGCAATAACAGTAAGAGAATCCAACTAAAAATCCATATAATAGATCAAACCCACAATTTATATAGGATCCTCTCAAACTTTTCTTTAGTAACATGGGGTAGAACAACTTTAGATTTCAGAATCCAGTTTTCCCGATTCATAAGAATGTCAATGATAGCCAACTCTTGAGGCAGTGAGTTTTTTACTATGAAGATACCTTATTTTTTAATTAAGTGTGGATCAAAATTGAGCCATTGAACCAGCATCTTAACGTAATCCGTGATTATTAACCCATCAAAGCATTTTAAAACCTTTTTTGTGAAGATTGCCAACTGCAATCCACAAGAAACGGAACTAAAAATGCACCAAGCATACATCGATCATAAGGCATATAGTAACCCTTGGACGGCATAACATAACGCTATAGATAACCACCATCTCAGAGATACAGAGTTCTCAAGCACCAAATCCATATAAGAAACCGGCTACTCATAATTGTGGTAAGAAAAACCCTAGATCTTTCGTTCCTCGAGCAACCAAATCAAAACATGAAAAGAACCAACAAAATGAACCCGTTTACCGCTCATGACGATTGACGTACTCGGAACGCTTTGCTGCGAAAGAATCTCTCAAAACCCACAAGAATGATAAATCTAGGAATGAAGCCGAAGTAAAGCATGACAACTAGAGATGCAGAAATCGTACCTCTTGATTCGTACAAAAGAAGCTTCAAAGAGTGGAGGAATTCTTCAACGAGAATCTATAACCCCATTGAAACACGTCTTCATTCACCACTTCAAGTACCCCCAGTCGCCAGTTACGCGGACTGAGTCATGTCTTCCCGGCGACATGGCAACTGGTCAAATCACCTTCGATACTGCATATCGGTTTTCTTCATAGGGAGGAGAACATGCGAGAAGAAGGGGATACCAAGAAATGGAAAGGTAGATATAGAGAAAGAAGAAGGGGAAGATAGATCTGAAAGAAGAATGGGAGTAATTATTTGTTTTAATGAAAATTAAACTCTGTTACTGTGGGACTTGGCCCTTTTATTTATCCTCCCTTTTGGTTTTTGCCATTAGTAAACGTGTTCATTTTTTAAGGGAAAATAACATTTTACCCCCTCCAAATTCCCAACTTAACATATAGCTCCCAATACTATATAAATCACTCTTTTTACACCTCCTATTTCGATCACTTTGTCGTTTGGGTTCTTCCGTTCCAACTTTCATCTTCGTGACGCTAATTGATACGCATTCAATACACCACATTAGCTCCAATAGCCATGTATTAGGTTACTAAGCGTTTTTTAATTGGTAATATAAGTATATATCTTTAGATATGATGAAATCGACGAATAAAATGTGTGGTTTTAAAAACATTCGTATTTCACCATACTCTTCGTGATATCTCCCTAACCAACTCTTCATATCGTATCTCCGATATTTCTCTTTTTCGGTGTGTGGATGTGTCCAGATTTAATGTTAAGAAGACGAAAGTTGAAATAAAAGGACCAAAATGGCAAAGTAGTCAAAGTAGCAGGGGTAAAAAGAATTATTTATAGTATAAGGGGCTATTTGTTAAGTTGGGAAAGTAGAGGTGCCCAAAGTGCTATTTTCCCTTTTTTTTAACTCTAAAACCTTCTCCAATCAAGACTCACAATTCATAATTTAAGTATTTTTTAGACCAAACAACTCTTCAATTTTAGACTCATAATCGATGGATGTCGGTCGGTCGAGTGGTTATAAAATTTGCAAATCTCTTAACTGTTAACCGATTAATTTGGTGTCAACTTGACCCATTGACCGACCAAAACTATAATTGTAAACAAAATAAGAAAATACTTGGTTAAAATCAATTTCAATCAAAAGAAATTCAAACCTTAACCGGTTACTGAATGACTTATTTTTAAGATGACCATTGACCGACTGAAAGTTTAATTTATCAATTTTAACATTTAATCATAATCATATTTTACCACCACCAGCATTATTTATAACAAAGTTGTTTTATCTTATTAGAAAAATTAATGTTCAAATATTTAAATTTATATAAAAAATTTTACTCTAATTAATTATAGTAGTGTGTGCGGAATAGAATATTTATATATATATAATATATATATATATATATATATATATATATAATATATATATGTTTTTCAGACTATTAACAATTTTAATATTTTTCATTCAGATATTGAGTTCGGCTTGTTAAAGAATTAATCAGCGACAAGCTCGCGAGTGAATTCAATTTAGTTACGATCACGGTAGCACAAACTCATTATTGAAATTTTTTTTTTTTGGCAAATACTCATTATTGAAATTCAAACTTCAATAATTATTTTACAAAATTATATAGACTAGTGATCATTTTGTAATTGCTAATTAATTAGGTTACTCATTTGTAAAGTTTTATGGAAGGCAAATTTTGAAATGGAAGGGGAGTGCTTGGCGAATTCGCCCAGTATCGAGGTGAGTTTTTTTTTTTGGTTCTGACCGGTTAGGAATTCGGTCAGACTAATTCACGAGTAAGTTTTACCGGATTTTTTCCGATAGTAGGGTGACTTGAAAATTTTATTCCCAAAATAGGGTACTCCTTCTATTAATTCCAAATCTAAGGCAAGGTGTGCTGACTAAGCATTTAAATCGCCACAATAAATGGCGATCTACATTTGACAAACATAAAATAATGTACAATGGTTTGTCGCCAAAAAATTTGACGACTTTGCATTCAAATTGTCAGAACTTTTTTGGCTGTTTCATTTTTATTTCATTTTTGTTATTTTTCATTTTAATTTGTTTATAATATATATAATTATTGGTTTTAATTTTTTATCGGATGATATCATTTTACCCGATCTAAATAGTACTATCATGTTCAACCTAATAATTTTTTCGTGGCTCAGCTCGATTCAAGATGGAACGACTGAAAAGATAAAAAAATCGAGCTCGAGCTTGATTCCAGATGGACTGACTTAGAAAATTAAGAGCTCGAGCTCGATTCAAGATGGACTGATGGAGAAAACTACGAGCTCGAATCGAGATGGGCCGATTGAGAAAATTACGAGCTCGATTCGAGATGTGCTGATTGAGAAAATTAAGAGCTCGAGCTCGATTCGAGATGAACTGATTGAGAAAATTTGGAGCTCGATTCGAGATGAACTGATTGAGAAAATTTGGAGCTCGATTCGAGATGAACTGATTGAGAAAATTTGGAGCTCGATTCGAGATGGGCTGATTGAGAAAGTCACGAGCTCGAGCTCGATTCGAGATGGACCGATTGAGAAAATTACGAGCTCGATTCGAGATGGGCTGATTGAGAAAATTACTAGCTCGGTTCGAGATGGACCGATTGAGAAAATTACGAGCTCAATTTGAGATGGGCCGCTTGAGAAAATTACGAGCTCGAGCTCGACCTAATTTAATGAATTAGATTAGTTGAACAAAAGGTTAAAAGTTTAAAATATTTAAGGTTGAACATGATAATACTATTTAAATTATAATTGAAAAATTAAAACAAACTATTATATGTATTATAATATTGTAAACAAATGAAAATGAAAACAAAGAAATAAGAAAAGATAAATGAAAATGGAAAAAATATAAAGTCTGACACACAAAATAAAAAGTCGCCATAAGTTTTGGCGATAAGCAATTATATATTATTTAATTATTATCATATGTAAATCGTCATTTAGTGTGGCGATTTTGGTGCTTAGTAAGCATATTCCACCCTAGATTTGGAATTGATAAAAGAAGTACCCTATTTTGGGAATAATTTTTTCAAGTGACCCTACTATTGGAAAAAATCTAGTTTTACCTGGGTTCTGGGCAAAAATACTAAAATTATCATAGTTTCAAAACGTATTTATTTTTTTATTTATTATGGTGAAATCTCCTAAATAAAAATCTAAGTTATAAAATTTTAAACTAGATATCTACTATGAAATAAATTAGAAGAACATTTTTACTACATGACTTCAATTTAAAGACAAGTGATTGGAGAAAAATTTAATTTTAGTCATTTTGTTTGCTTTTTGAGGTCTTAAATTCTAGATTTTAATATCTTAAGTTTGGAGATGGTCTAAGTGAACATAATCTTAAATTTATAAAACAAAAATTCTGAAATCTTAAATTCATAATAGTAAACTGATTTTGTAAATTTGAGAATTTTCCATATTTATGGGTTATAAATGTTTTTATCACTCAAGTTTGGACCAAGTAACATATCGGTCACTCAATATTTATTTTTAACAAAATCATGACTCGGGTTTGCATCAGGTAAAAATTTAGTAAAGTCGTCAACTTCCATTTGAAATTCCTTAGAAAGTCTAACGTGACTAACAAATGCTTAAAAATAATATTAAAAAACTTCCTGATAAATAAAAGAAGCAAGTGAAATATTTTTTACTCAATACCACTAAAATGCTCATTTGACTAATTGACCATTTACCCAACCTAATTAATACTAAAAATCAAAATGTTCTAAGAATCATAAATCTGAGAAGTCCTAGAAAAATTATTCCACATTATCCTTTTCTCTCCTCATTGTTTTTCACCTCGTCACTGATCTGCACTCTTCACTTAGCGCCACTGAGAATCATTACCAATTTAATAATATTAGTAGGTGAGATAATGTTTTGGAATCAAAAGCGTTACTGTAGAAGTAGTGGGATGCAACGGGGTATTGGCAGTTTTAGTGTTTACTAGGGAGTATACAAGAGCAAGCTGTGAGCTCGACTACGAACTGAGAAGCACCATGGAACGATATCGAAGTGAAGCAGTGAACTCAAGTGAACACCGCCTTAGACTCTGCCCTTTCTCTTCTCAGACAAATGAAATGAAACTCATCCTGATCCCAGGTCTTCGGAAAAAATTGAACCATACTTTGTTGTTTTATGATTTCTAATGATGGTAGATTAACCGTGTTCATCTCCTCATTTTAAGCGACATTTCATGCATTTTATGTCACTTATTAGAATATCTTAGGTGAGTTTTTTTACCTTGGGATCATGTGTGTTTGATTTCATTGGCTCATTTTGAGTCCGTTTGGTGTCATTTTGGAGATTTTTTGTCATGCAGGTTTTAGGCATCAAATGAACGAGTGATATGGAGCGTATGTAGGCATTGGGACAACACGAAAAGGAAAGATGAACTAAAGCTAATGTTGAAGCGATTAAGGGAGTTACCTGGTTTCGTCATGAATTCTACAAGTGTTTAGAACTAACCTAACGAGTCCGGCTAGCCATCAAGGAATTTGGCCTTCCTTAATGGTAACAAGGACCAATCTTAACCATTGATTCATTTTTAAATCTTATGGTTTGAATTAAAGGGGTATAAATGTCATTTCATAATTTAATTAATTTCTTTTCTTTTAATTTAAGTGTTGACATCGTCGGAATGTCTCCGACGAGCGGAGCTCCGGCAATCGGAACTCTGACGACCAAAACTCCGGCGATTAAAGCTCTAATGACTTTTACGGCGACTTCTCCAACGACCGGAGCTCCGATTTCAAAAAATATTTCGGCCACCGGACCACCATCGTCGGGCCTATTTTTCTGGAAAAAAAAATTCGGTGACGCTTTGTACTCGTTTTTATTGTGTACACATTTATGTATATGTGTACGTGCACAATTCTGTATATAAATTGTGTACACATTAATGTGTACATGTTTATGTACTTACATTTTTGTACATGTGTACACAATGTACACAGTTTACACGTACATGCACTCTTTGTACATGTGTGCACACATTTTATACATGTGTACACACATTTTTGTACATAAACTGTGTACTCATTTTGGCACATTTTTCGTACACGTGTTATTTATGTGTACACATTTTATACATGTGTACACGTTTTATACATGCACATATTTATGTACTTACATTTTTGTATACGTGTACGCATACTTTTTTGTACACGTGTACACATATTTATATACGTGCACATACTCATCGTACACATGTACACAATATCTTACAGTTTTTTATGTACACGTGTACACGCATTTTATACATGTGTACACCTATTTGTACACGTGCACACTTAGTTTTTACACTGGTGTACACATACTTCGTACTCATATGCATATATTTTGTATAAATCATGTATACACATTTCTATAAACATTTTATACATGTGTACACGTTCTATATACGTACACGTTTTGTATACGTTCTATACTCACACGTTTATGTACTTACATTTTTTATACATGCGTACACTTATCTTGTACACATGTACATGTGGACACACTCTGTACACATGTGTAAACATATTTTGTACTCGTGTGCACGTATTTTATATAAATCATGTGCACACTACTTATAAAATAATGCGTGGCACCTATTCGTACACGTGCACACCTTTTTATATCAGTATATACATACTTCGTACTCATGTGCACATATTATGTACAAACCATGTGTATGCTACTTTGATAAAAGAATTTTATTGTTATATAAATCTCAATAATACTCAGTAGCACAGTGGTAGGAGTTTAGTTTTACAATAAAGAGGTCAAGGTTTCAAATACTCTCACCAAGAATTTTTTAAAATAATTATTGTGGTGGTGCCGGTGGCGGAGGACTGGCGGATGGGAGGGAGGCGGCTACGGCGACCGGCGACGGAGGGGTGGCGGCCGAGGGTTGACTGATGGTGGAAGAATTTTTCAAATGCACAAAATACCCTTCTATTTTGGACCGTTGGATTAATGAAATTTAATCAACGGCTGTGATTGTTCTTTGATGGGGTCAAGGAAACCCCTTCCTTGATGCCAAGCTGGACTCCTAAACGAACTCAAGTAAAAGTGTTATGTTTACAGGTACATAGTTTGATTGACGTCTACTTGGGCTAGGTTAGTTCCGAGATATTTAACGATCAAATGGGTTGAGTCGACAATTGCACTTTTGTGTCGGAAGTGTTGTTGCTGGGGGTCAGCCCCCGGCAGTACATGTGATCAGCCTATAAATAATCGTCCTACACAATTCTTAATTTACCTCACACCCTTGTTTCACCTTCCTATTTTCTTACTTTAACTCTCTTTCACACCTTTGTAAGAAAATTATTACAAATGTGGGTTAGACTCTAACTCAAATAAATTAACATTGACCAAGACCAGTGCAACAAGAGCATATATAATTGCCCACGGTACAATCTAATACCCAGATTGGGATTACAATGCATGGAAGTAGTATCCATTGATCTTGAAGCGAACAAAAACCAGTACATGTTTCTAGATGATACAGTTTATAATTGAAAAACATACCATGAGAGTCCCTACTCGTGAGGCATAAATAAATATGTGCATTAGAAACCAGCAACTTTGATCTACTTAGCTAGTGTTGTTGCTTCAACTAGTGAGTTTATATGTATGTACATGAATTGGTGTTCCAACTTTATTGACTAAACCGTGTACAATGTACATGAATTGGTGTACATAAAGATAGCAGTCCACGGAGACTAAATGTACAAGTTTACCTCCTCTGTTTGTAGGTGACTCATTCCCATTTCAAGTCCAATTTCAACTTCCTCGTTCTCAACCTCTGCATTTGTGAATGTAAGTGCGCGTTGTAGCTTCCTCGCACAGAAAACCTCAACCTCCACCATGAACGTGGCTGTCACAGGTCGATGATCAGAGAGCTTTAGCTCGGTTCTCCTATAGTTCAGAAGCTTGAATCCTTTCCCATGTGAAAGAATGCGGTCACACCTAGAAAAGTTCAATGATGAAATGCTCAGTTTTGTTGTGTACTAACACAAATTTGAAAACACAACAGTTATATGTTTTTGCCAACTCACCATGCTGGAGTACGTCTCCCAGCCTTTGGATCTTCTCCATAATATCTATCCGAATTATTCTCGTATTTGTACGTTGGAGGAAAGCCTAATGTGCCTTCAAGCCATCCATCGAATGCACGACCTTTTCTAAATTCTCGTGTAAGCTGCCATCAATTTATGGACGAGTTCATAACAGTAACATGCACGCAAAATATCACCTCATCCATTTATTGTTGGAAAGATCCCTCCCTAGCACGAAATAACCACCATACACATTTTTTTCATAATCAAGTGCTTATTACCTGATCGTATTGAGCTAAATTTGACCACTCTTTTTTGGCAATGAGTTCTCGTGTTCTCTCGTATGACAAATTGATACGGTAGTTCAGATCACCCAACCATATGATTCTTCTGCAGAATATACATGAAATTCATTAGAACAGTAATGGAAAAGATGGGCCTACATACAAGAGTTGCGAGTTAACGAAAACTGTTGAAATCTCCATTGACTAGTTGATCAAGCATAGCTGCGCATTAACCAAACAGAACTTTCTGCATATCATAATTAATCAGATGTAACATACTTACTCGTGCTCCTTGATGCTTTTAGGAAGCCCGACACCTGCAGCCGAATGGAAATGGGTTCTTCTATGTATTTCATACACATCAGAATTTCTTTTGAGTTCGTCTCCATCCTTTTCACCTGAGGTCAGGTGGCAACAAACAAAGCAGAAAGGTGTCTGATACACAGACATGCTTACTGATATTGATCCCTGCATGATTCAATATTAGTCAAAATACCGAAAAACAAACATCATAAAGCAAAATTATACAATGAAACTATTAAAATGGTAACTTATGGTCACTAATCCCTAAATAAAAACAGGTTGAAGACGAAAGAAAAGATCGGCACAAAAATTATGGTTCAAACTCAAAGAATAAATTGACCTGAACAAAATCACTGTACAAGAAGAAAACTTATCAGAATTTTCGTGGCAATAGGAACTGACCTTGTTGCCAATATACCCCATGACACCAACACCAACTGTTGAAACCTTGACATTCTGAATATGCTTGCGCAAGCTCCTGCGTATCCATACAGTGACAAAAATTCCAACCATTTGCTTACTAACTATCCTCACATAGGATGATCTTCTTTTATGGTTCAGGAGTGATTCAAGGTCAATTTCTGCAAGCAACGCTATTCCTGATTGCATATCATTTGCTACTGACTTGAAAGAATTATATGTTGCAAAAGACTTGGTTGCAGTAAAAGAGTTTATCCGTTTGAAGGAGCCTGGTCTCCGTGAGACATGTTGAGGCAGCAAGTTTCAATTGGGGATCTGGCCAATTCAAACCAATCCTTTCAGAGCCACTAAGCATTTTAGTCAATCTTCTACATTGTTGTGCCCCAACTTCCTCCAAATTTCTTGATGAATCATCATTGTGAATGCAATTCAATCGATTTAACGTCTTTTGAGAAGGTTGCCTCTGTAGGTCCTCTTCTTCATGAATGATTAAGTTGCAAAGATTGGAATCCATGTCACCGGTGTTCAATCTATCTTTCATATCATCAACATAGTTGGAATCTTCATCTACAGGATGAACTTCTTCTCCAATATCACTATCACTTTCAAGTATAATCTCCTCTTCCACTCCTGCTAGTTTATCAGATGGATTGAATTTCGATGGTGATGCTGGATCACTGTAGCATTTGACCTTGCTCCTAAATGGTCTAATTCTGTTTAGAGTGTCCCGTATAATATTTTCCCACTTTGTGACTGGCCTGTTATCTTCAGCGCCAAATATATTCACAGCATTCAATGGTACAATTTCCTGAAGCCTGATAGAGTACAGCTTAGACAGTTCAGGAGGAGAAACGTGCATCATTGAAAAAAGTGATGAAAAAAGAAAACACTTGGCATCCTATGACATAGAAGGTAAAACATACATCTATTTGATTTTATAGAATAGAACAGCTTCTGCAAGCATGAATACAAAGCATCATCTAATTGAACACGTTCACAAATTCAATCTATCCATGAGCTAAATCAGCTAAAGGATCAGAAAGTAAGAAATCCAGAAAAGACAGCTACTTACCCTAGTACATATATATCTGCAGGTTCAAGAGTATCAACCCAATCATCGATATCCAGATCATCTGGTGGTATTTTGCCTCCAACGTTCCACGTAGCAACTCGCACTCTAATACAGAGAAAGAACCATATTAAAGGCTAAACTTGAAAGTAGAAAAGGTTATGAAGTCTACCTAAAAGATCTCCCAACTCGTATAGTAAGGAATTAGGATTCAACTTATTTGTATTTCCATGTTCAAAAGGAAAGATTTTAGACCTGAGTTCCTTTGTACTTATGTATTGAGCCCTGCAAGTTTCTGACTTCCGTCTCCTCCTTAATCTTGGAAGTGCATCTGGAATCCAAAAATAAAGATTTACCGAGGAGATAAAAACAGAAACAAAAAGGACACAGGAAACAGGGCAATGAAACGAATCTGATGTAAAGAAACCTTTTTGAGACAACTCTGGTCCAAAGGGCGAGAAATTGACAACTCACTACTAAGAAATTGAATTTCTGATTTTTCTTATGGCAGTTTGCAGCGTTCTCAACACGAACCTGAGTTCTAGGTCCAGAGATTAAGTATCAACTAAAAAATGAAGTGATCATAATTCATAACTGTAACGAGAAAAGAGATGTATCCCATTATTATTATTCAAAAAGCTGACCATATGGACTGAAAAATGAAACAACAGTTGAACATCCTGGAAGTGGCCTGCATGTCTACAATTATATGATTAACATAATGATCATGGATTCTTACCTAAGGGCACCTTGCTAATCGTGTGCCCATTTGTTAAACCATTCACATAATCCCACCTGGTTTTGAAAACCAAATCACCCCGAAATAATCATTCCAGTAATGAACTCGGTCTGCACTCACTGTAGAACAAGTTCCTAATCTCATCATCATATCACCGGGGAATTCCTACAGTCTTTGGCCTCTGAATTTCAACTCTAGAACCCTACCTTATCAACAATTTAATAAAATTTGGACGAGGTTTAATGTTCACCATTCTCTCTCCAATAATTATTCATCAGATCACTGTAAGCTGCAATAGTTGTGGATATCCAATGGCTGCCTAATGCACTAACAAGTTGAAAGTTCAACCTTCACATCACTAAACCTCAAACCCAGGAGTAAGAAAAAATTAAAATACATCCACTCATCCACATTCGAGACTCCAAACACCGAACCATAACATCTTCAAAGGGAAATTAAAAAATCAAGCCTTCCTTACAGTCTAACACCAGATCACGCAACCAGCACTAAAATTTAAAAAAAAAATTTGAGGAAATTTTTTTTTTTTATGAAAAAATTGAGGAAATTTTCACACACTGTAACAAACACCATTTGGAAACGACTACAGAACAAGAGAAGAAAACACAAACAAAATGGACAAGTTAAGAAAATACAGTAGCAAAATCAAAATCTGAAAGCATACCATTGGGATCAAGCTGAGCGTCATCATCTTTGTTGTCCGGTCTAAACCGGGATGTCCTCCCGGCTGGACCAATCTCTGCCAGCGAATGAGAATTTCTCGTTAATACATTAATAGAGTTCCGTGGAAATTAGGGGATTCAAATGTCAACAATCAGAAAACAAACGAGAGCACAGCTAGTAAAGGAAAATGTTAATTCGAGTGCGAAGTGAAATTGACCTTCGGAATCGGAAGGAAGATCGGAGTCGTAGTCGGAATCAGAATCGGTGTCGGCGCTGTAATCGGAGTCCCTGGGGGCGATGTTGAGCAGCTTGCGGACGACGACTCGAGGCCAGAAGAGCTGTAGGCACCAACAAGCGAAACAACTAGACGATTCAGGTCTACCTCTCTGCCCCCAAATCCCACTCTCTAAGTTAAAGGAAACGAGAGAAATAAATGAAGAAGAAGAAGAAGAGTGATAAATTAAACTAATTACCTCTGGATTCTGCTTGGAGAGGGAGTGCTTCATGAGTAGAGCATCCGCTGAGGAAGAGTAGTTTCGCTTCGCTTTCATGGATAGAGGTTGCTGAAGTATTTTTCTCTGCAAATGGATCTGAATTTCTGGAACAGTAATAGAGAAGAAGAAGGTTAGAGAAAATGGAGGGAAGAGAAGAGCAACTGTGGAAAGTAGGATCAATTAATATATTTGATGAGATGAGACAGTTAAAAGAAGTTGGGTTGGGCCAATTTGGATTATTGAATGTTTCGTTTCTTTCGGCTTTTTTGGTCACACGAGGTCTTTACTCTTTACTGGTAAAATGAATCTATTTGTTAAACTTGTAAATAGAGAGGGCAAATACGCTATATTTTTTTAAAATTTAAACCATTGTTTCAAAATACTTTTAAGGGAAAATAGCGCTTTACCCCCTTCTACTTTACTAACTTAACAGATAGTCCCCTATACTTTGACCATTTTGCCTATTGGGTCCTTCCGTTCCAACTATCATCTTCTTAACATTAAATTTGGACACATCCACACACTGGTAGAGAGAGATATCAGAGGTAGGTAACGAATAGTTGGTCATGGAGGTAAATTAGGGAGGTATCGTGAAGAGTATGGTGAAATATAAAGAATTTTAAAACCACATGTTTTATGCATCGATGATTCCATCGTGTCTAATTAACATACATATATATGGTGAACACACACACACACATAAACATATATTATATATTCCAGTAGTTAAATATTAGTTGCCTAAACATGACTAATTTTGATATGTGGTAATCAAAGTGTGCATAATTAATATCATAATGCAAACAAAATTTGAATTGAAATTGACCAAAAAAACAAAGTGGTCAAAGTACGAAGTGGGAAAATTTATTCTGATTATAGTATACGGGCTATCTGTTTATTGGACAAAGTAGAGGAGGCCAAATTCTATATTTCGTACTTTTAATTAGTGAAGCGAGATTGAATTTTAATTTGCTTTTGATTTTTTTACTGAATATATCTTTTCAAATCTATAAAAAAACTAAAATAAAAAAATAACGTGATCAAGAGTGATGGGGGGTTATCATCTACAGCAGATAGATAGATAGATAGATGGGCCCAAGCGAGCGAGTAAGCGGCACAAGCTCTTACTTGATATGATCAAGGAGATAGACGAAGCCGAAGTCAAGTTGCCACCTCAAAGCATATGCGATGCATTCATGTCAATCATCTTCTTTTCTGCTAGGGAGGATTGTGGATGAAACTCTGCCCCAACCAAGTGAAACAAAGGGTCTGAAAGAGTTCACGATCTTTTTTATTGTCAGAAAAATACTGAATTATTTTTCCTTCGTCCGTAGAATACTATCGAACTTGTTTTTTTTATTAACACTTTGTTTCATTTATGGACGGAATGACGTGGTATGAAGAGAGAAGGTCCAATCTCTATATAATTACTCATTTCCACATTAGCTAAAAAAATTTACCCCATGTTTAACTCAAAATAGATCCATAATTTTTTTTTTATGAATCAAAATAGATCCATATTATCAAATGGTTTCCTTTAATCATAAATGACTAACTCCATAAAATTCTCAAATAACCTACCATCGATTTCTTTCGTTGAAATTCATCAATTAGATAGCGACTGAATTATTTCAAGCTTTTCACCAAACTAAATAAAATTAAATATCTAATTAAATAAATATGTACTATATTAGAGAGCTAGTGAGTGAGACGTACACTTGGTTTAATCGCATCCGTTGAAAAATAAAACCCCCCAAATGTTAGAATATAATTAAGCAGATAACTATGGTTGTTTTTGTTGGGGGAAAGAAAGACATCACACGTGTTATTTCATTGGACAGTACAATTTAGCCACTCACCCATTTTACACTTCATTGTCATTAGATAAAAGATACGGAATAATTAATATGTTAAATGACCACACAACACGTTAATCTTTCTTCTTAGTGGTGCCTCGTTAATAGGGATGGCATTCGGCCGGGTTGGCCCGGTTATCTGGCGGACCAATAACCGCCCTAATATTTGACCGGTTTTTTTTAACCGCCCGATCCGGACCCGTCGGTTCTGTTTTCTTTACCGTGACCGTGGCCGACGGGCGGGTGGGCACCAACGGTTATACCCGGCCTAGCGTGAAGCCCAACATTTACGACCCAAATTCGAATCCAAATGCAGCCCAACTGCTTCCAAACCCAATTAGGTTGCATAATTATGGTTTTAGTAGCCCAAATAATTTGTTATTTTAATTGTAGCACTTAATTTGGGATATGTTAATTTCATAATTTAGTTCGTACTTCGTACTAACTTATTAAGTGACACAATTAATAAAAATTAATTCTAAAATACTAAACAACTAACCAAATAATTAATTCCGAAAACTAAAAATCTGAAATCCCAAAATAATAACGCAAATACTTCTGTTTAATAATAACTAATTAACATCCGAAATTGTGAATACTAAGAGTTCAAAGAAAATAAATTTAAAACATAACGATGTGATGATCCAAACTCTCGTCAAGTCATCCATATAGGGGTGGCATTTGGCCGGGTCGGCCCGGTTATCTGGCGGACCAATAACCGCCCTAATATTTGGCCGGTTTTTTTAACCGCCCGACTCCGACCCGTTATTTGGTCAGTCCGGTTATAAAACCGCATTGACCGGGTCGATTATGAGTAGGTTTTCGGGTTTCAGGTTGGGACTGCACCCCTACCCGTTAATCACGACATTATGTCATGATAATAAATAATTAGTAATGATTACCCATGAACTCCTTTATTTTGACCAGAATAGGATAATTTTGGATGAAAATAAGTTAAAAAGGATAAGTACAAACAGGAACTTTTATACACTACTTGTCAATAGTCAACTCATTAACCTGTTAAACTTCAACTAATGCATGTATGCAATATACATATGCCTAAATAATTTAGTTAAAAAAGAATATGATTGAATATTGAATATCTATCTTCTATTAATAAATCACAATTATTTATCATTTAACATAGTGATTAAATAGTGTAAATATGAAAAAATAGCTAGAAACGCTATAAAGAATTCTAAAAATTATATAATTTTATTTTGATTAATGTTTTATTCAAATATAACTCACTTGTTAAGAAATAATAAAATTATTATTGAATATTATCATTAATAGATATGAAAATTGATGAATTTACTATGTTAAAAATATAACAAAAGATGTGAAACAAAACTTGTTTTTATAATCTATATGGGTACCGGAACGTTCTCCTCATACATATTTCTTAACTAGTTGTTTTATGTTTATAGAAAACGAATCTCCCAACTCCCAGCACCACAGTTAAGGTAAAAAATTGTTCAAAGTAGACATGCACACAATACTAATAATAATATGATATAATATAAAGTAAGAAAAATTGAATACCAAAAGCATGATTAGTTACCTAATAATAATGTGAAAAGATTAAAGAGTTAAAAAAAAAAAAACATAGAAAATTGTATAATCAAAATTGACCCCTGGGGTTGTGCACTTAAATTTCAAATTCCCATGCATGCACATGGAACGCAGCGACGGAGCTGGCTGGCTTTATGTCCCCCCCCCCTGGAATCTTATACACAATAATTATAAAAGCGGCGAGCGAGTTGGTATCTCATATGTTTCTTAATTGTATTGTATGCATATTCTTCAAGTCTTTGTTTTAAAAAAATGAAAAGAAGCAGCCGTAATGTCATCACAAATCCTATCTTTTTTTGACAAACATGGATCCATTGATATAAATCAAAAACCCATAAGGGTGTACAAATTATGGAATTAACCCAAATGAGGGAAGTCAACAGAAATAAAGAAAGATAAAGGCCCAAATGAAAGTGATTGGGTCAAGCCCTTACACAAACAAAAAGCCCAATCCTAACCCTAGCTCTGAAGAAGCTAACATCATCTTCAACCCTCAGCCGCCGCGCCGCTTGAAGCTTCCCAAACCTTCAACCCTGAAATCTGAGCAAGAAGAGGGAAGGCTGATCTGCCACTAAAACACCCACCAAACACAGCAAAGGAGAAGCAGGCATGGAGCAGTGATCAACAACAACAAAATCAAGAACAATATGAAGGAGAGGAACCCAGCACCAGCAAGCTTCCACCATCCATAAGATCTGAAATCGAGCATCAAGATTAAACGACAGTGAAAAAAGAAGAGCCTTCCCCGTCACCGAACTCAGCCACCATGCATCCGAAGGCATATAGCCTAAAGCATCTCCGAAACACCACAATAAATTGGATGAAGCAAGGAGGAGGATAACAAGATCGAAGAGAGGATAACAAGCCGTAAAGAGACTACAACTCATTTGACACCAAAGGGCACCACTCAGCTATGAACAAACAGAGATGATGGTAGACAAAAGCTCCATAAAGGAGACAAACAAAGGCTCCTTAAAGGAGAATGACAAGGCTCCATGAAGGAGAAAGACAAATGTGAAGCAATCACTTAGGGAAACAGAAAAATCAACAAGGAGGAGAAGGGCTAACAGAGTAGAACTAAAGGCTGCCGCCGGTCACCCGGAGGTGCCGGCGGCAACCACGGTTGAAGGATAAGGGAAAAGAAGAGAGAAGGCAGAGAAAAGGAAAAGCCGGTTTATAATTCCTTTCAAAAAGATGAGTAGACAATATCACAAATCCTTAAAAAAAAATCACAAATCCTATCATATTCATTAGATTTGTCCTTTGCAACTATTTAACACTGATTAATTAATAAAAATATATATTTAACAAAGTCATTGTAAAGTCATGACTTGTCTTGCTATATTTATGTATGTATACAAGTCAATAATAATAATACTAATTGAACAAGTAGTGGTTGTAGTAATTAAGATAATTGTTTTATTAGTCCTACTGTTGTGTTGGCAATGGGAATTATTCTTATATATCGCTTTGAATAATTAATTATATTAATTTCAGAACAATTATTAATTACTATATTATGATAATAATGTATGTTTATGATTAGGTCCAACATTTACAGTAGCATGTGTTTCGACACTGTTCGTATTTTGTTTCAATCGCTTTATTTGTCATTTTTCCTTAATCATTTGTTGCCAGAATTTATTAATAAAGATATTTATGATATTTGGATATGGATGAACATGTATTACATTCAAACACGATCTTCCCTTCTAGCTTTAATTTTCCATTGAAGCTCGACTTTTCAATTTTATACCTGATTATTCATGATGTTGGAGGGGAGGGATCTTGCTTCTATATATATGACCCCTCAAAATGTTAATTGATGTATTTGGTTGTTCGGTCTTGTTAAGTGGTTCGACCCGATGGGGTTGGGTTTGTATGCTTCTCTCGGTTCTCAAGGCGGTAGATAAGGGAGAGACATAGACACAATAGCTGATAAATCGTAAGACCAAACAGCAATAATTGCAAGAAAATCATACATAGCTCGTCAATGGGGTGTTTCAAGTTGGTTTGGGGAGGAAATAAGAATGAAAACCCGTAAAAAAAATTAGTTAATTAAGTTGTCAGACAATGGAGTACACCGTACGTGCTTCATGTGGGACACGTTGTGCACCCTTGGCATACTATTGTGCTCCCTTAAACAGAAGTCTCAGGCGAAGTGGGAAGAATATGGGGCACAACTGTGCTCCTATCAAAATACGTTATGCACACATCGTGCAATAGGGTAGCACGAATGTCCATACCACCCTTATTTTACTGGGCATAAACTCTAGTCAGGTTCATTTTATGACTTATTAGTTATTTAAGAATAGATTTCAGAACTTCTGATTGTATATATATATATATATATGGAAACGACTACGGTGCTCCGGAGCATCACATGCTCCCCTCTGTTTGAACCATTCAAGGAGAATCTCATTCGTTCATTTCGGAAGATGTAATCTGAGCCATCCATACATAAATTAATTTTATAATTTAAATAAATAGTAATTAAAATAACTAAAAGGTCACTCAACATATTTTGACCTCTCTTTCTCTATGACATCTCTCTCTGCCATCCTCCTTTGACAAGTCTCAAGAGCGATGGGAATTTGATGTTTTAGTGGAGACCGGGAGAGGGAAGGTGAGTGGATCTGCCCCCGTGGAGTCGTACGGTATACAAAACGGGAATTAAATCCCACACATCCACAATTGCACTAAGCTCGAAATTTCAAATTGAAAACATCGAAGTGGTTAAATTCGAGGAGATAACACACCTGAAAATTGAGAAATTCCTCGATCTTTATGAAATTTCCCTCCTCTTTTACATGGTCGAGAACCTCTTCGCTTCCTCTCCCTCATTGCACCACCAGAAATCTCCCCTTGGCTGAACCATCCTCTTAATCTGCATGACTGCATCTCTCTCGATTTCATTTGACAAAACCCTCAGCTTGGGAGCCGGAGTCCCTCCTCCCATTCCTCACCTACTCTCTGCTCTGCCGGTCGGCCGAATCTCTACTGCAATGAGTGCAAGTATCGTCAAGGAAGGAGTTTTCAGAAAACAGAGGATAAGGTACGGAGGAGAAGAAACGGTGGGAGAATGAGGAAAAATAATCTGAGATGATGGGTTTTGGTGAAATGAAAAAATGGGTGGGTGGGTTTGTTCTTTACTCAGGTGGTATGAGTGATTAAGATGGGTGGGTGAGTTTGATTGAGTAAAAGTATGGATGGATGTTTGAAAGGGATGAAGTGATTTAACAAGTTACAAAATATTTGTATTTGAAATGTGTTTGATGTTATTATGATGATTATAATTTAATTTGGCCTGGAAAAAATTTAATTTGAACATAAAATAAAGAGTTATGATTATTTATTTATATAAAATATGTTGAGTGACCTTTTAGTTATTTTAATTACTATTTATTTAAATTATAAAATTAATTTATGTATGGATGGCTCAGATGTTCCACCTTACTACTAATTCATGAAGTTGCATGCCTATTTGTTGGTTGCTTCAACGCCTTAAGATGAGGGCACGACACACACATTGAGTTGCCATTTTTTAGCTCCATGAGATGTGCAACCTCCCATCACTTTTTTTTTTTTTTACTTAGATAGCTCCGCGAGGAGAATCAAGGTAGTAAGCAGTAAATTAACTACAATCTACCCAGGGTGTGAGGACTACCGACAACACCCTGGGAGATATCTAAGAGCCATACGTGCCACAGAATGGGCGGCCCTAGTTGCTGAACGGCGGACCGTAAGCAATTTGGAAGCTTGAGCTAGACCTCAGTA
The DNA here is from genome assembly GCA_034768395.1 of Linum lewisii. Classification (NCBI taxonomy): domain Eukaryota; kingdom Viridiplantae; phylum Streptophyta; class Magnoliopsida; order Malpighiales; family Linaceae; genus Linum; species Linum lewisii. Next base: position 11,515,561 of record CM068303.1, read on the forward strand.
GACGCAGAATTTCCTGGACAATTATTCCCCCAGTGGATCGTAACCCTTCATGATCACGAACTGCTTTGGCAACCAATTATGCATCTCCTTCAAAATCAACCTGAAAAAGACAAGAGAAAACACACCAAGCCACCGCATCTCGACATGCTAAAAGTTCAAGAATGAAAGGATCTAGTATACCTGGATATGGAGTCCCTAGAGCGTAGAGGATCGTGCCATCAGGGGACCGCAAAACCCACCCCGTGGCTCCGCCATGGGGTGAGCAAACTGCCCTATCCATGTTTATCTTAAGGCGGTTCTGTCGAGGGGGAGTCCAATTAGGATGCCGGGGAGGAAAGGGTCCGAGCGAAAGGGGAGGTTGAGAAGGCGATGGAGCACAAAAGAGGGGGAGTTCGGATAAGTGCGAAGAAAACTGATCAAACATTGCCTCAATGCGGAATTGAGAATGATTAAAGACTACAGGATTTCTGCACTTCCAACAGAGAAATTGACTTATCTATAACAAAGATTGGCTTAACAATTTTTAGAGCGGATAACTATTTTTTCACCCAAAATTCGGATCCACAAATCAGGATGTCCACCTATGATGGCTATACAGCCAACAGAGGAAGTAACCTCAACCAGGGATAAAGATAAATCCGATCAGATTTGTCGAAACCAACAGTCAGGAGACTGCTTGTGCGTAGACTCAAGTTCAAATCTGTCCCAGATAATAAATGAAAAATCTTGAAGAAAGGAAGTGCTAGAGACCGGTTTGTTGCCTTACCATCTGGAAAAAATACCATCGAGAATATACACTGATCAGAATCTTATTAATCACCGTAAAGGGGAAAAAGACGTCACCACCAGTGGAACAACCTCCCACCACCTTTAAACACAACGTTCCTTTGTCGTAATATATTATACAAATCATCAATTTTCCACTTTGTCTTCCATTTGATGGCCTCAATGTAAATTTTCCAATGTGGCGCTTTCCTTAATGACATGACTTTCCCTTAGCCAATCACTCTTTAGCTGTGATGACGCTAAATTGACCATATTCATCTCACCATATTTAAGCTAAATTACATGTCTTCCATGCATATATTGATGTAGTTTTAAACAGGCATGACAATTGGGTCATTGTTTTTGAATACCACAATTATAACTTAAATGTGTTTGGGTTGGGTATGTATATTTTTTTATAATGGGTCAAACCCAAACTCATTATTTGGACCCAAATTTATTAGACCCATTTTATTATTTATCTATTTTTAGTGGTTTTTTTTAAGACCGACCTAGCTATGCTCTCACAATCTCAACTCTCACAATCCCAAAATTAAGTCTCGATCCATTACTCAAAATTCAGTTTTGACCTAATTCCCAAAATTAGTCTCGACCAAGTTCTCAAAATTTAACACTTGACTTCGTTTCCAAAAACCAGTCTTAACCCAATTTCCTAAAATTTGGGACCGATCCAATACCCGAAAATCGATTCTGACTCAATTCTTGAAATTTTATCCAGACCTAATTTCTGAAATATTCCAAGCTCGAGCTAGTTCTCAAAATTCGATTCCGACTCCATTCTTGAAATTTGATCTCAATCTAATTCCTGAAATTCAAGCTCGAGTTAGTTCTCAAATTTGAGCCCGACATAGTTCTCAAAATTTGAGCCCAACCCTCCTAAAATCTTAGCCTGGCCTAGTTCCTAAAACCTGATATTAGTCTAATTCCCGAAATTTGTTCTCCATCCTGGAATTCAAGACCGACCAATTTCTGAATTTTGAGACCGACCTAGTTCTAAAAAAATGGGACCAGCCCAGTTTCCAAAATTCGAGATCGACCCAATTCCTAAAATTCAAGCCCAAGCCTGATCCCAAAATACAAGACCAACCGAGTTTCCAAAATTAGAGACTAACCCAATTACCAAAATTCAAGACTGACATAGTTCCCAAAATCGGACCTCAACCCATTTTCCAAAATCCGGAAGAGGCCCAGTACCAAAATTTGGTCCAGACCCAGTTCCAGATGTTTGATCCTCACCTAGTTCTTGCAATTCGAACCCGACCCAATTATCGAATTTTAGTCTCGACCTAGTTCCCACAATTCAAGATCGAATTCAGCTCCTAAAATTTGATCCCAACATAATTTCTAAAATTCAATCTTGCCTCAGTTTTCGAAACTCAATCTCGATGTAGTATGGTCGGGATCCAAAATCCAGTTTCAGTCCAGTCGATGTAGTATGGGTTCCCTAACTATTTGAAAAAGAGCCATGTTCTTTTGGGTGATTTGGAGAAATTTAGAGGTAGAGATTTCTAAAACCTAAAAAATGAATTAAAATATGCATATTGTCAAGACCAACATACCCTCGTTCATCATCCAACCCAAATTTATTTGGGGGCATTTGCGTAAACTGTAACACAAATCCTCAAATCTCCCCAAAATCTCTAGGTCTTATGATTTAAGAATCTGCCCCAAATCTCTAGGGGTCCACCTCGAAATCCCAAATCTCTCTAAATTTCTAGCTACAATTGCAAAATAAACAATGATTGGACCCCAAATCACCCACAATCCCCCACCCCAAATCATCCAAGTGAACGACTTTTTTTTGGATCGACCTAATGATTCATTGATAAAAAAAAAACTTTTGAGTTAAAATGTCCAATGAATTGTTTTATTGTCATCCCTAGTTTTGAATATCATTGACTAATTGTCATTTTTCAATGTTCCCCTTCAAGTCTATTTTGCCATCTTGGAGTAGTTTATATAAGGTAGATACATCATGGCAGGACTTAATATGAATCGTATGAGATTTAAAAATAGACTAATCTACTAATCCAACCAAATCTTTACGAATATATTAAATTTAGCCAATATTATTTAGAATCTCAGATAAGCTAATTGAGTGATTTTCGTTAACTTTTTTTTATCCAAGTTAACGGAAACAAACTTCAAATTTGACGTGGCAAACATTGTCACCTTACATGTTGCCACATCAATTATTTCGCCACATATATTCATCAAAAAATTATTTCGCCACATAAATAATAAATACAAATTTGAAAATTAAAAAAATGAAAACAAAAAAGAAAATTATGTGGCAGTTGACGTGACATCTGTTTGACAAGTAAAATGAGTATCATGATATTAGCTCCGTTATCACTGTTATTAACGGTGCAAAATTTTAAGAATTCGTTGGTTAGATTTATCATCATTTCCAAAGGTTAACGTAAAAAATATCATTAAAATAATATTGGGTAGATTACCATATTGGTGAAAAAATTGCCTAAATTAGTGTTTTAGTCCTCAAAATATAATGAGACAAGACAAAATGAAATATTTGAGAACATTAACCCATAAAATACTCTGAAGAAGGGAAATTGCCCGCACTTTGTGTGTCCAGAACGCACGCACAATAAGTCTTCTGGATCATGACCAAATCAAGGCCACATTCTTATGATGTTTGGATTATTTAGAAGAAGTGGATAAATTATTAGGGATTGGGATTTCTTTTGGTGGATCATGGCAGCCATTGATCAACACCTACGAGTTCATCATCATCAATGGGCTCCATCATCAAAAGCCCATCATCATTAATTTGGGCCTAGATCATCACCAATGTCTTCTTAGGAAAAGAAGAAGGCAGCAGGCTGAACCCACCTCCTCAAACCAAAATAAAGGTTTAGATATCAATTCATTCGTTTGTATGGGTGCTATTGGGTGATATTCGAAATATCACAGAGTTTTTTTGTTGGGTGAATAACATGATATTGGGTGATATATTAAGCCCCAATATCACTCTTTTAATATTCACCTCTAGAGGTGAATATCTTAAAAGCCTTCCTATATCATTTCAGTTACCATATTTATCCATTCCCTTTTCTATCAATTACATGCCATTTTGGGCCCACATCTCTCTCCCCACTATCTCTCTTCGCACAATTTTTTCTCTCTTTCCCTTGGACGAGTAAATCGAAGTGTGCTCTGAGTTTCAATCTCATCTTCAACAACCTCTTCTCCTCTGAGATCACCAACCGTGATGAATCGTCATCATCGTCATCGAGCTGCGATTCTCTTTATCCGAGTACGGAACGAAGACGATCGGAAGCATCCACGGAGAAGGGAAGCGGTACAGAGGAGTGAGGCAGGAAGGCGATCCTCAACTTCCCCCTGAACGTCGGCAAGTACAAGGCGGCGGCGGAAGGAGAAGATGAGGAGACCTCCGGGAAATTGAAGTGTGTCTGAGTTTATTTACCTTATTAATTGAGAAGGAAAATTATGAACTCTCCTTCGTTTGCTAGGTGAGTTTCCTTTTCTGTGTGATTGTTTGGCATCAATAGAAATAGGAAGCATATCGAGGAGTTGTTGATTTTGTTGTGCTGTTAAGTGCCAAAACTTGTTATTGGCTGTTAAGTGTCATCAATGGGTTGTATGATTTTGGTATTAGGCTTCCATTTTTTTTTTTGATGAATGGATTATTAGGCTTCCATTTTGCAATACCTAAACTGACTTGAATTGAGTAGAAGGCAAGTAATTAGAGGTTGTATGTAATAAGGATAAAGAGATGGAAGAGGTGATGAACCCATCATGCCTTTTAATTTGGAATAATTTGGAATAAGGACATGTGTGTCATTTCACTTTTCATTTTATTTCTCACATGATATCTCATACCAAACAGAAATATTTGCTAAACTCACTCAAATATCAATAGCACCTAATATCGTGATATCTCGAATATCATGATATTTGAGATATCCCATACCATATTTTGTGTCTACGAATGATAATATTTTTTTTAAGGATCTAACGATTTGCTACTTTATACTTCTTCCTTCCTCCTTTTCTCTTTCATACGAATTAGATATTTTTTCGGTCGATGGAAGAGTTGGTTGGAGAGAGATTCCAATCTTTGAGACATCGTTACTACATGGCGGCTCCACTGATGATGATATGTTGAATTACGTCGTCTATACAGTCTGTCCGAACTCCATACAAAGTGTACACTATATACATGTTGTATGGTTCTCATACAAATTGAATGGGTTTTATGTAGAGTGTATACAGTTTGTATGAAACTATTTACAACCTACTTTACAATAATAACAAAATGTACAAAAATAAATATAGAGTGTAAACAATTCTTGTACAAAGCATATACTGTTTGTATCCAACTCCTGTACAAAGTGTATACAACTTGTACAAACATCAATATAAAGTGTAAACATAAATATAATGTGTATGGCAAATATTGATTGTACACCACATACAACATGTATTTAGTTTGTATAGACCACATACAAACCACTACAAAAAAATTGACCTTTAGCTACTGCAAAATTACAACAGCATGAAAATGCAGTAGCAAATAGTTAGTATTTGCTACGACAATCACTATTTCATGTAGTAATTTGCAGTAGCAAATACTATTTGCCACACCACTATTTGCTACACCCAGCAGCCCGTCGCAAATAGTGGTGTGGAAAATAGTATTTGCTACTGCAAATTACTACATGAAATAGTGATTGCCGTAGCAAATACTAACTATTTACTACTGCATTTTCATGCCGTTGTAATTTTGCAGTAGCTAAAGGTCAATTTTTTTGTAGTGAAACTGTACAACTGGCCGCGAGAAAATTTGTGAGGAAAATATATTTTTTTTCCCAGAAAGATAGATCTAATGATGGTGATCATGTGGGTGAAATTTTTTTTGGCAACGAAGACTCGTGTCATCGAAAAATTCTTTAAGAATTTTTTTGGTGATGGAAGATGAGAGGGAACTTCAACAAACTAAAATAATTTGAAATTATAATCAAAGGAATGAGACCGAAAGATTAAACAATTAAAATCTAACGATGGATCGTAATGTTTTCACCAATGCAACAAAACTAAAGCATTGGCTCCAGAACGGAAGCTCCCTTTGATTAGCAATTGACATTAATTAAGACATTGACGAGTTTTTTCTAAAATATAATTATGAAAATGAAATTATTTGCTCCAATGTCATTCTTCTGTCTTGATTCTCTGTGAGAGAGAAACATTGATCGATAAGACACTTATGAGCTGTTGACAACCAAAATCATAATTCCTAGAAGTCGAGTTGAGGTAAGTAGAAAGAAGTCGAGTTGGGGCTAGAGAGGATGCATGAGGCTAGTTGAGTTGATGGATAGAAAGAATACCTAGGAATGTTAAGTTTCCCATTGAATAGCTTTGGAAACACAATTTCACTTGATTTGAGAGTCTTCCTTCCCATATTCTTTGCTCTGCACCCGATTGTGGTTGACTCTAATCACAAGGAGTAGAGTAAGGAGAAGTCGAGCAGCTGAAGCCAAATCAATTACCTCTGCGGAGCAACAATGGAAGATTTTGAAGGTTGAAGAAGAGTGACTTTTTTGTCACATGTTTAAGTTCAGTGACTTATTTGTAATTACAAAAAATGGAAGATTATTTAGTAGTTATTTACAAATTCAGTCACTATTGTTTATGTTCTTTACAGTTTGAAAACCATGTTAATAATTAGGGTTATTATTTCTAAAATACCTTAACTTTGGCGATTTATTTTTAAAATGCACTAAGTTTGGAAAACCCCAAATCTATCCTAGACTTAACGCCGTTAGTCCTTGTTTGTAAAATTTTAAACATTCTGAACCAAGAGGCTAACGAAATAACATTTAAGTTTTATGTATTCTAATAATAGTAACCCAGATTTTCCGAAATGCATTTTGGACCCTGCTCAATTCAATCCCTTACAAATCCTCCCAACGTGACCTATCATCTCCTCTCAACCCTCTGCACCGCCGCCGCCATGTCCAACACCGCCGGGGAGCAGCTGGCGTCGGAGACGCAAGACGACGAAGGCCGTTTCGGCGGAGGCTTCTTTATTATATTCGACTTCATAATTAGATCGTTCAATTAGATCTGAAACAACATAAGATTTGTGCAAACATTAATTAGGGTTTATCAGAATCTAATTGAATAACAAACGAAATAGAAACGTTGATCTATGAATTGAAGAATGTCTACCTCCGTCCCTCTCAAAATCACTCTGCTCCTGCTGCTCTCCAGTCAGTTGGCTCTCTCTTACTTCTCCGGTGCAGTATCTCAGCTGAATGAGGTTGTGGAGCTGGAGCTGGTTGTGACCAATTCGAAGAAGACGCCAGTTGGGTTAAATCCAAGCATCGACAGGCTCACCGCAGAGGGAATTCCCGGAAACTAAGTCGCATCGAAGGATCATAGCCTCTGTGGGATTGAGCCGTTCAACAAGTTGTTCGAAACATTGAACTGCTCCAGCTCCCTGAACTTCAAACCCGGAATCGACCTGGAGAGGCGATTGTTCTCAACGAAGAGAGTCTTCAGCCGGGTCAAGTTGTCGAACCGGGTCGGGAACTGACCCGTGAAGTTGTTGTCCGCGAGATTGAGACGCACCAGGCCGCGAAGCGAGAAGAGGAAGTCTGTGATCTCGCCGGAGAACTCATTCCCCTGGAGGTACAAGTTCCGGAGGCGAGTGCAGCGAGCAAGATTGGAGGAAGCTTACCGGATAGAGCGTTGAGGCGAAGGCTGAGAGTACGGAGCGGAGTCAAGTTGGTGAACACTCCAGCGGGGAGCTCGCCGGAGAGGGCGACGCCGGGGAGTCGAAGCACCGTGACTCTGTTCAGCTCGCACTTGACTGCGACCCACGAACAGGGGCTCTACTCTGTGTCGTTGCAGAAGTAAGTCCGGCCGCGACGCTGGTGCGGAGGGTGATGAGGGCTGCTCCGTCGGCGGCGAGATCTGAGTTTGAACGAGGGAGAAGAGAGCTTGAGAGGATGATACAGTACAGGGAAATCAGCAGCTGGGTAATCTTCATTTTTGTTCCTTCTTTGAACGGCTGAAGGTTGTGGCGATCTGAGTGCTGCCGGTTGTGGCGGAGTTGACATGGTGGCGGCGACGGCGGAGGTTGACAGAAGAGATGATCGGAGAAGGCGAAGAGGTGGAAGGGTTTGGGAGGATTTGTAAGGGATTGAATTGAGCAGGGTCCAAAATGCATTTCGGAAAACCTGGTTACTAATTTTAGAATACATAAAACTTAAATGTTATTTCCGTTAGCCACTTGGTTCAGAATGTTTAAAATTTTACAAACAAGGACTAACGGCGTTAAGTCTGGGATAGATTTGGGGTTTTCCAAACTTAGTGCATTTTAAAAATAAATCGCCAATGTTAAAGTATTTTAGAAATAATAACTCTAATAATTACATGACTAGTTAACAATTTGATAACTAGCTAATTCGATTAGTTAACTAATTAATTTGATTAGATAACTAGTTAACACGATTGGATAACTAGTTAACTCGATTGGTTAACTAGTTATCATCTTAAAAAATGTTAACTAGTTATTTTAGTCATGATGTTAACTAGTTAACTCGATAAGTTATCTAGTTAACTAATTTTGATAACTATTTATCAACTAAAAAGTTTGTAAGCTAGTTAAAATAACCCGTTAACAAAATATCTTATTAAATATTTAAAATAACATGTTAACTAGTTATCTACTCATAACATGTTAACTAGTTATCAGTTAAAAAAATACTAGTAATTAGTTAACAGCAAAAAAAGGTGTTAACTAGTTAACTAATTTTAAAAAGGGTGTTATCCAGTTAACTATTTTTTTTAAAAAAAGTGTTATCTAGTTATCAATAAAAAAATTGTTACCTAATAAAAAACATTGTTATCTAGTTATCAGTTTAAAAACCATGTTAACTAGTTATCAATAAAAAATCATGTTAACTAGTTATCAATAAAAAACATTGTTAACTAGTTATCAGGTTGAAATCTGGTAACAAGTTATCAAACAAAAAACGATGTTAACTAGTTATCAGTTAAAAACCATGTTAACTAGTTATCAGTTAAGAAAACACTGTTAACTAGTTAACAAAAAAAAAGGTGTTAACTATTTTTTTAAAGCAAAAAAAAGGTCGCCGGAAAATTTGCCGGCGCCGGCCGGCCGCCGGAGAGTCACTGGCGGCCCCCTTGGAATTTAATTATTTATTTTAAATATAATAATTAAATTATATGTGTAAAGTCCTAAATACCCCTAACAATTTAGACCATTGAATTGGTCAAAGGGTTAAAGGATGATCTAATGGCTGAGAAAGGGTTGGACCGTATTCCAACTCAAGAAAAGGTTGGATCTGGATCCAGCTCCTAAATGGATCGTTACAACTAAGTGAGCTAAGATGGTATGAAGAATGGAAATGGAGGTTGTTTGGGTTCAAATCTATTTTAGGACGTGTGGGATTGATCCAAAGTGTTCTTGGGTTTGGAGATGATTGTTGAAAGCTAGAAGCAGGTTGTTTTCTCATGTTACTAAGAAGAACATGAATGGAGATTATTTGTAGGCCTCTATGGCCAGGGAGACTTTGTGGCCGAAAGGGTCCTCTCCTTCACTGGTTTTATTTCCAGACATTTATTCCACCCTTTTGTTTGATTAATGCTACTTAATAGGCTTATGACTGTGGACAAATTTATTGATTATAATGATCTTTGTGTGCTCTGTAAGACGGAAAAGGAAACACAATTTCTCATAGGTGCTGCTATTTGTAGTTCGCGTTTTACTAATGCAGTCCATATTTTTAACATAAATGGATAATTATGTCTTTGCAGTCCGTATTTACTAATGCAGTCCGTATTTACTAATGCAGTCCGTTTTTACTAACGTAGTCCGTTTTTACTAACGCAGTCCGTTTTTTACTAACGCAGTCCTTTTTTACTAATGTAGTCCGGTTTTACTAACACATTCTGTTTTTTACTAACACATTCCGTTTTTACTAACGCATTCTGTTTTTACTAACGCAGTTCATTTTTACTAACGCAGTCCAATTTTTACTAATGCAGTTCATTTTTTACTAACACAATCCATTTTTAATTATATAATTTCTTAGCAATAATTTCTCTCAAAATTATTAATTTTAAGAAGTATATGATTTTTAATTATTATTAATTTATTTGAATATATATATTTTTTCATCAAAAATTTTAGATGTATATAATTTTGCATCATTATTATTAATTTATTTCAACATTTATAATTTTTCATCAACAATAATTTTTATTAATCACTAATTTAATTTCAACATTTATAATTTTCATCAGTATTTTTATCAATATTATTAATTTATTTTAAATGTTTAAAGTGCTATTTGTATTTTTATGCCCATTTTTTCTAATATATTATGATTAAAGATATTCGTTAAAAACAGACTGCGTTAGTAAAAACGTAATGCGTTAGTAAAAAACAGACTGTGTTAGTAAAAAATGGACTGCGTTAGTAAAAACGAATTGCGTTAGTAAAAACGGACTGCGTTAGTAAAAATGGATTGCGTTAGTAAAAAACAAACTGCGCTAGTAAACATAGACTGCGTTAGTAAAAAAACGGACTGCGTTAGTCAAAAATAGATTGCGTTAGTAAAACATACTGTAAGGGTATAATTGTCCGTTTATGTGAAAATACGGACTGCGTACAGTAAAACACGGACTGCAAATAGCAACCCGCTTCCTTATCTCTACTTAGATTGTATGTTCAGGACTACCGGCAACACCCCTGGGAGATATCTGAGAGCCAAACGTCCCACGGAATAGGCGGCTCGGTTTGCTGAACGGCGGACCGTGAGCACCTTGAAGCCCGAACTGCTGGCTAGCAAACGGCAGATCTCCTGAATGATGATCCCTCCTTTGCCTCTTGAACCATCCTGCTCACGAATCATTTTGGAAACCAATTCAGCATCTCCTTCGAAATCAACCTGGAAAAGACCAGAAGAGACACACCAAGCAACTGCATCTCTACAAGCCAATAACTCAAGCAAAAAAGTCTGAAATATCTGGGTAAGGAGTTCCAACAACATGAAGGATCATGCCGCACGAAGAGCGGAGGACCCAACTGGTGGCCCCACCATGAGGTGTCTGCACCGCTCCGTCGACATTAACTTTAAGGTGATGCTGCCGGGGAGGTGTCCAAGGATGAAGTCGAGTGGGTAGGGGGTAAGTGGCGGAAGTTGCTGTAAACGGGGCGGTAGACAAAAGACGGTAATTTGGTTAGATGTGAAGCAAACTGCCTAAAAAGTGCCTCAATTCGAAATTGAGCACGATTAAAAACCACATGGTTTCTACCCTTCCAAACCTTTCACCATGCCAGAATCCAAACTGGGACGAGGTTAGGTTGGTGCTGGATAATGAATCTCCAATAAAGGGCAAAGTGTGTATTAATGAACGTAGGTGGCACTAATCGAGCCATCCTGTAAAAGGCCAGGGAAATCGGACACTTAAACAACAAGTGTTCGATTGTTTCTTCTGTCGAAAGGCAGACCAGGTAGGTTGAGACCATAACAATGTCTCTGGCAACTAAACATTCCATAGTTGGAACAATTCGGTGAAGCAAACGCCAAAGAAATAATTTTAGTTTTGGCTGGACTGGAATTTCCCAAGATGAAAGCCATAATGCAGCGTTGTGAGGGTTGACCACATTCTTTCGCGACTTCTTGGGTTTTTTGAGTCGGTAGGCCAAATCATACCTTGACGCAGTGGAATAAACCCTGTATCTGAGAAGTGCCACACAAGGGAGTCTGGGTAAGGTGTTATGGGTAGGGGTACCCGAAGTATATCACAGACAGATGAATCCGAAAAGTGAGCGAGCAGTCCCATCGCCCATTGTCAATGAAACCTGATATTGATGTGGGACCAGTATAAGGCCCTCATAGCGAATGGTGGGAACCATTAGTTTCTCTGATGGGACCCAGTTCACCCTTAGTCGGTGCAGAAGAAAACCAGACCCGACTTGCCAGCGGAGTCCTTGTTTTAATAACTGAAGCCGTGTAGCAGACTTTGAAATCCATGAGACGGGCGAGAACCGGCTCGTGCTTGAAGAATGGTTTGTCCATCAAAGTATTTAGCTCTTAGTACTCTTGAGAGCAGCAGGTCAAGGTTTTGAAGGATTCGCCAACACTGCTTCGCCAGTAAGGCTTGATTAAAAAGAACAAATTCTTTAAAGTCTAGACCCACTAAATGTTTGGGTAGTGAGAGGCGGGACCATGAAATCCAATGTTGTTTTTTACTTGTGCAAACCTGTTCTCACCAAAATTTTTCTCATGAGGCCATTTAGCCGGTAGCATAGTTGATCCGGAAGCTGATAATTGGGAAGCTGAAATGAGGCGTCTGATTTTTTCACATGTTATTCATAAAAAACTAGAATACTCTAAAAAGTGACATGTTCTTTCTACTAATTTTATTTGCTCAAAATTTGACAATAGTCTGAAAGATTTTTATGAATGACTATTTTTTAAAATTGGCTAAGATATGTGAGTGTTATAAAAATTGATTAACTAATCCTATCACCTAAAATTTCAATTTATTTTTTATATTTATTAAGTTTTTACTAAAAATAAATTAAATTTCATTCTAATCTTATTTTCAAATAGATCATGTCACTTCCTTATTATTAGTAATTACGCTATCACACCAACATCAATTTCTAGAAAATTTAGCTACGCAGAGTCTTGTATGTGCCTATTAAAATAACATGTCATCGTATTACCAAAAAACAATGGTAAGTTAATTTAGCAGAGCAAAGTCTTGTATGGCAATCCAATGAGCATGGGATGTTTTTACAGCCATTAATGGGTTGGTTACCAAAATCATCACTGAACTTTGAGCAAATAACCCATCAGTCACTGAACTCAGAAAAATATCCTAGTAAACACTAGACTTCAGCACATTAACCCAGTAGTGACTTCCGTCCATGGACGCCCAAATGGCCGTTAGTCAACTTACGTGGACAGTCCAATTGGAATTCCATGTCCCCACCTAGTCTATGTGGCCAATCAACTCTACCCATGTAATCAGCCCCACCCGACCCATTTCATTGAATCTCTCTCTCCAAGCCAATGATTCAATCCTTGAGAATCGAACCAACCCACTCGTTTGAGTTTCCCCATGTCCTCTCCCCACCACACTAACCTTATCTAGAAGACGAATGATCTCTGCCTGGGTAACTGTTCTGTTCGTTTCTTGATAGGAGAGAAGGAACTCCAGCCGAAGTCATTCCTCACCGAAGGTATTTTGTTCCACCCTTTCTTGATAGAAGCATACAGACCTTCTCGAAGCCCGCTAGCGCCGTCGTGTGTCTGGAGAACTGAGAAGGATAGAGAGAGAAAAAACCTTGGATGAACAACGGGTGGAAGCAGCGGTTGCAACGGAGAGAGGGAGCCTGACTATGGTAAGTGGTCCCTTTATTTCCTTGTCTTGTAGTTAGAGTCCCCTTCGGTGGGTCTCACTGACGGCGAGGTTAATGCGTTGGTAACGTGGCCGTAAGTTTAAGGTTTTTTTATACCCATTAAATGTCTGAAGGCGTAATCTGTGATCCGTTATCCGTTCTGAAATTGCAGGGAAAGCAAGGTCTTCATAGTGGAGCTCCACCACGGAGGTACTTTTGGGGAATGGGCTTACTATGATGAAACAGTTGATTGGTTCGACTTCGTGGATAAAGGCCGATTTTCTTTGATGGAGTTGAATAAGATGGTTGTTGAGGAAAGAAGACTATATGAAATACTGATGACACTCGATTTGACGTGATTATCAGCCTCATTTAAGCGACATTTCCTTGCTTAAGACATTGTTTTTAGGTAGAATAACGAATATTCAATCGATTTGCCCTATCTCGTGCCATTTGTGTTACCTTGGCCCGTTTCGGGTCTATTTGAATGGTTTTCTAGTGTTTTGTGGTTAACACAGGTTTTTTGCCGTCAAATAACGTAGCCATGGACGTGTCTAAGGCATAGGAACATCGAGGAATCAAACCGGAATCGATCAAAGGAGCCAATCAAAGTCAAACCGAAAATCTGCCATTCACACTTACAGTTTCGGCGAAAATAACCTCACAGTTTCGCCAAAATCAACAATGCAAATCAGCTGATGCCAAGTGAAGATTGATTTCGGCGAAACCATTAAGCTCTTCGACCGAAAATGCAAGGCAGAGAAATCATGGCCATTTACACAAGAGTTTTCGCCGAAACTAGCCCTATGGTTTCGGCGAAAATACCATCTCAGCCCGGCCCAACTAGGGTTAAGTATTTATACTTAATCCGGCGGCCAGACACAACATACAATTCATAATTCAAAAAACACAACTTTTCGAGATCAGATTTCTCTGAAGTTCTGGAGTGAAGAGTTGGAGTTCGAAGAGCCCGGATAGAGATCGTGACGCCATCCTGCCATCTCGGAGAACCGGAGCTAGAGTGTAACTTACCGAAGATCAGAGTCTGTCAGAGTCGTCCGAATTAGGTTTTTCAGATCCTTTTCTGTTCTTCCTTTGAATGATGAACTCTTTCTTTGTCTTTGTTTCTTTGTAATAATCATGAGTAGCTAAACTCGTTAAGCTTAGACCAGATGAACCCTAAGTGACCCAGGGCTTTAAAGCGGTCACGGATCGCGGTGATTAGATTCAAATTCAATCAGTTCTTTTCATGTTTGATTTGTTCTTCTTTGTTTATGTTTCTTGTCTGAATTGATCACCTAGATTAGATTCTGGTTAAGCTAAGGATAGAAGTGAACGCTCGCCTTAGTTTAGAACATCGAATTGAACAATTAACCTTATAATTAGAGTGTGCCTTTCGTAGGAAACCGTTAGGGTTAATTCACTGCAAGAGTAACTCATTAATCACTAGTAATTACACCATTAATTAAGTCGTTGCGAGAGGCGACCGTACCCGGCGGCTAGTTAATCTGGTAGTTAGAACGGATAGAGCGAACGTTCGCCGGTCTTAAACCTAAGGGTAAGGAGTTATGGTGGTGTCTTAGTAATTGATTGAATAAGAATCGAAATCCGCTGATCTGTTGATTGCCAATGCCTGGGGAACGAAGGGGGATTCAAAGTCTAAGTTCGTCTGTCATTCTTGTTTCTAAACCCTAATTCTCAATCTGCTTTAGCTTAATTTGTTTTAATTTTTCTGCATTCCTTAGAATTATAAGCCGTGGAACTCACACCACGCACAACGTGTTTTCCTTGAGAAATTTGTTAGTTCTGAAGTAGCCAATCAATTGAAGGCCCGTGGAATACGATCTATCCTAACTCTTGAGCTTGATAGTTATTTGATAGAACCTGCTCAGCACAACGACGGTTCCATCAATACTATGGTTGCCGGCCGGGAAGGATATAAACAACGGATTGGTCCTATCTACAATGACGGTGATTTGCGTACGGTGGTTAAGGTCAGAAAGAGCACAGGTCGTAGTCTACATCAAAGCTGACAGAGGAAGAGGTTGATCGCATCGTGAACTCACACATAGAGTCAGTACAACTGGAGGCGGAGTACAACCAGAATAAATCTGGCGTTCGCATTGAAGAGCTAGATGACGACGGGCCTGCCCAAGCCGATTGTGGTTAAACGAAAAGTCAGTGGAAGAACTCATCCATACTCAAACTGGGATGGAGAGATGATGGATGGCCCCCTAACTGAAAAGGAGCCAGAATTGAATGAAACAGAGCCCCCCAACGAGCAAGCAGAGCATGACAGGTTGAACAACCAGAGCATCCCCACGGCTGAAGCAGAGTGGAGTCGTACCCACACTGCCATCGAGGGCTGAACCAGTGTCACCCACAACAAATCCAGGGATATGATTCCGATATTTCAGTGATGATTAGTTGAGTTGGAAGATCCAGATTTTGGATGTGTATGATACAACGATGTCCAAGAACGATTCAAGCTGGACAAGATGTGGCAAGAAAGTTCCGCTCGTTGCAGTGGCCACGATGATGTTGTACACAAGGGGCTCAGCCAGTGGAAGTCAGGACAACGATCTGAACCGGTCAACTTGGAAATCAAAATGAACCAGAGTTATCTACTGGAGGATGCACTACGGCCGGAAGCGGAGGTTCAGAACTGACCCTGAACCCCAAGAATGATTTGGACCTTGAGTCAACGACTATGGATTCAAATGACTCTTCTGTTTAACAGTGACAAGAGGATGAACGTGTGGGTGTTGCATTTCCAAGTTCAATAGAGACATTGACATGGACAAACCAGAGTTCCAGGTTGGCTGATTTTCACAGATCTTAAGGATTCAAGGAACATTTAGACTCATGCCATTGTTAACGAAGGCCAATCACTTTCATTCCAAATGACAAGTTACGGCTCAGCTATTTGCAAGCAGAAATGGTTTTAGGTTTGGCATCATGGGTTTCATGACAAAGGAAAACCTCGCCAACCCAAAAAACGGAGGTTTGTCACAGGCCCCTCTGCGACAGAAAAAGCGGCCTGTGACAAAGCTCTCGCAGGCGAAAAAATTTTCCAGGCAAGTGCCTGCCTTGACAATTGTCGCGGCGGCCTGCGACAGGTTTGTCTGCACAATTTGTCGCAGGCGGCCTGCACAAACTTTCTCGACAAGCTTTGTCGCAGGCCGCCTGCGACAAAGCTTTGTCTGTGGCAAGCTTTGTCGCAGGCCGCCTCGACAAAGGTTGTCTGTTAAAAACTTTGTCGCAGGCCGCCTGCGACAAGGCTCAAGGCCTGCGACAAAACTTCGAAGACCCCCCCTTCTTCGACTCTCATATCATTTCTCCGAATTTACACTGAAATTTTCTGAATTCTCTCCTCCGAATACTTTTCCTCCTCCGACTTCTTCCTCCGGCGGACAAAACTCCCCCTCTCCGGCGGTTCCCCCTTTTCCCTCGGGTGCCTCCCCGACTGCTTCTTCCCCGGCGGTCTGTTCTTCCCCCCCGACCGCCTCCCCCTCCTCTGGGAACTTTTTTCCTTCTTCCTTCGGCGGTTTTTTTCCCCCCCCGACAGCTCCCCCTCCTCTGGCGGGGCGGTCTTCCCCTCCGACCTTTTCCTCCCTCCGACTCTTTCCACGGACGCTGAGGAAACACTGCTCCTCCGAAGGTTTGCTTATCCTTTAGCAATTTCTGATATTTGGATTTGCTAACCTACTACGCCATCTATCTCCAGATACACACCAATCTAACGACACGAAAACCCACTTCATCGCAATCACCTCACCTCACCCAACAGAAGGTATTCTTGTTAATCAACTGCAAAAATTTCACCATTATTCGACTTGACATCCCAACGATTATGGTAATGTATGTTGTCTGCTATTCAAACGGAGAATCTTAAACTTGTCATCAGATTCGGAACGTTCGTTCATCTGCCATTAGTTAGGTAAGACATAATTTTTCTTCTTTTGACTTTCTTTACATTTCGTTTTCTGGTTCCAAAAAAATTTTCCTATCTTAATTGTGGTATTTGCAGTTTGTTTTGTTCTTGCGGCAGTCCTGGGGTTTTTTTTTTGTAAATTTTCTTCTTTCGAGGATTTTCCATCATAAATTGTTTTCTCTTAAATTTTTTTCATAATTAATTAGAATAATTTTTGTATTCAAATATGATTACTTAAATTTTTTATCGGTTTTGTTTTTATATTTTTCCGTAAAATTTTTTTGATTTCTTTCATCAATTTCCGTACGAAAATTTAAAAGTAATTGGCCCCTTTTTAAAATATATGCATGTAAAGAAACCGATTAAAGAAAATGATTTGAATAAAAAGCATGTTTGCCCTTTTATAAGTTAAATATTTACAAACTAAAAAAATTTTATAAATTATAAATGCTTAAAATTAATTACATGCAAAAAAAATTATTAGGTAAATATTCCCTTTTTAATTTATAAGTAAAATAAGCATGTAAAATATTAGGTAGATAACGATTCTTTCTTGTAATGTATAAGTGAAAAAATGCTGAAAATTATTAGTACACTATGCACCTTTTTTATGTAAAGGGGAAATATATGCATAAAAATTATTAGTAAATAACTATTCACCTTTTTATTGTATAAAATGAAATATATTATGAAAATATTAGGTTAACTATCCACCTTTTTATATACAGTTTAAATAAGCAATAAATTTAGGTAGTAACTATATATTTAACCACTTAAACAACGTATATTTTACCAACTTATTTCAAACTAAGTTTGAAATACATATTTGAACAATTAAAATTTAATTAGAAACTTAGCGTAAAGCAAGTTGAAATTACAAATTTTTTTTTTTTCATTATTGTAACAAATTTAAACTAACCTCATTATTCAATATAGATGATAAGTCTTTGGATTCGAAAGGGGGCGTCAACCATGATATTACTTGGCGTTCAACCAAATTTCCCTTTCTTTGCAAAACTCCAACGCAAATTATGGATCAAATAACTCTGTCCCTTGCCCAAAATGCAACTTCAAGAAGGGAAGCCACGAGGGGAAGTTAATCAACACTTGCTGGCAAAAGCATTTCCATCTTCATACGATGATGGAATTTGCATGGGGTTTAACACCGGCTTCGGAGCATCAAATCTATACTTGAGCCCAAACTAATCATTCAGATCAAAAGCAACTCCGCCATTACTGGTTGAGAACAACCAACTTGAGCCAACTTATTCCAGAACATGGTCAATGACGCATTTGAAATACAGGGGTCACTGATAACCCCAACGTGCGTCCGATGATGATGTTCCCCAAGGAGGGCATGTACCAATGCCAATTTACCAGAAAGCAAACCGATATGAGTTTTCCGCTATTGAAGATGGGAAGTGCCATTAATGTGGTTTTTACAATCATACCAAGTTGTCTTTCATGATCACTTATTCACATCAGTAAAAGCACAAAATCAGTGATAAAGCAATATCAAAATACTGGAGTTGCTTCGCAAAAACTTTTCTTTTTCCCCAAAATTTTCCCGCCTAACTTGAAGTTAAAAGACAATCAGAAAACTTGGGGTTTCCTACACCAAATTTTTGCATGCAAAAAGACTGCATCTTATATATGGGAGAAATAGTGAGGCTAAGGATCCCCGTTGGGGGGGGTTTTCGATTCAAGATGTGGGAAGAATACAGGGGGGAAAAAAGGGAAAAAACCCACCCAAAGGTCTTTTTGGGATTTTTTCCCTTAATACCCGGTTGAAAGGTTGACATGTCCCTCACACAAAAAAATACTTGGTGCTACGGAGAACATAGCAGATATGGTATGGGTAACATCCTAAAACCAGAACTTGGAAAATTTTTTGATTCCAAAACCCCCCCGGAAGGTGTAAACCTTTTTTTGCAACCAAGAGACACTAGAGATGGAGATGAGGGAGCATTTCGCACAATTTGTTTGTCGTAGCTCCACAAACTTCCTGTAAAAACATTTCCTGATTTACAATTGTGGGGAATGGTTAAATTTTAAATTTGAGAAGATAGAACAATAAAAGTTTTATTGTTTAAAACGTCTTTATTTATGAAAAATTATTGTCTACCAATCAATAGACAACGTTATAACATTACTTTTCATTCATTTTTT